>JAFFST010055516.1:139194-154573 GCA_022414735.1 Noturus placidus
GATAGATCTCAATTACTTTCTTTCTCAATTGTTCCTGAATTTCTTTGGGTCTCGGCATGATGTGTAGCTTTTAAGGATCTTCTGGTGGACCTTACTGTGTCAAGCAGCTCCTATTTAAGTGATACCTTGATTGTGAACAGGTGTGGCAATAATCTGGGTGTGGCTAGAGAAATTGAACTCAGGTGTGGACAACCACAGTTATAGTATGTTATAACAAGGGGGGCAATCACTTTTTCACACAGGGCCATGATGGTTTGGATTTTTTTTCACCTTTAATAATAAACACCTTCATTTACAAATTGCATTTTGTGTTTACTTGTGTTGTCCTTGACTATTGTTTAAATTGGTTTGATGTTCCGAAACACTTAAGTGTGACAAACATGCAAAGAAACAGGAAATGAGGAAGGGGGCAAACACTTTTTCACACCACTGTGTAGCTGGACAGTTGAGCAGGGTCAAGGTCAGGTTTTTTAATCAGCGGTTTAATAACTGCTAATTTATATGATTTAGGTACATAGCCAGTACTAAGGGAAGAGTTGATTATATCTAAAAGTGGTTGAATTACTCCAGGATAAATCTGTTTAAAGAAAGAAGTCGGTACAGGATCGAGTATGCAGGTTGATGAATTGGCTGAAGAGATTATGGAAATTTTGCATGTTTACATGTTTAAAAAGAGATTATGGTTCAGTCTCTCTAAGAGGAGTAAAATATTCTAAACATTGATTTGATATTGCTATATTATTATCTATAGGGCTACTTATAATACTGTCTGTTTTTAATTTATTAGCCTGAATTTCACATCTAATATTATCAACCTATTAGTGAAAAATGTCATGAAATCTTCACTACTATGTAATGATTGAGTGTTTCTCTCTGTAGTGGTTTTATTCTTAGTTAATTTTGCTACTGTGTTGAACCTCGACAGACAAACCATTTCTAATGCTAAATAATTACAACACTGTAAACAAGTTCACCAATCATGGTCTACAGCAGTTTTCTCATTTTCTCATCTGTGCAGCTTTGCCCACATCAAGGCTGTGCTCCCGCTTGTTTGGAGAATAATACAAAAATATGTACACCCCATGGAAATTGTGTGTTTTTTTTTCTTTTAAATATTTGGACAAGCAAACATCTGATCCTCTTTGAAACAGGGCCTAATTTTCAGTGAAGCAGTAGTAATATTCACAATTAAAATGAACAAAAAACATCAGTCACATCGAAAAAGTAAGTACACCCCTACATTAATCAGGTGTTCAAGGTTGCGTGTCTGGTATTCCTATTGTTATTGAGATGTGTGACGTCATCTTGGCAAGATCTAAAAAGTTTTGTAAGGCTTTCAGGAAAAAAGGTTGTGGATGCCTATGAGTCTGGCAAGGGATTTAAAAAGATCTCCATATTATTAGAAATGCATCATTCCACTGAAAGGAAAATCATCTACAAATGGTGCAGATTTCAAACAACTGCAAATTAGTCCAGGACTAGCCGTCCCAGAAAATTCAGTCCAAGAGCAGGCCATCTGATGCAACAATAAGTCTCCAAGAACCCCAAAATGTCATCACAGGATCTGCTAGTAAGTCTTGCAACTGTTGGTGTCCAAGTGCATTCTTCTACAATCAGAAAGAGATTGCACAAAATTGAGCTGCAGGAAAAAGTCTTTGCAAGACTATACTGATAATTTACAGCCAGGCCTTTTGGAATAATTTGCTCTGGATAGACGAATCAAGTTGTTTGGCCACAGTAACAGCAGACATGTTTGGAGCAGGCCAAAGACAGCTTGTCAGGAAAAGCACTTCATACCAACTGTGAAGCCTGGTGGTGGAAATGTTATGGTTTGGGGTTGCTTTACTGCCTCAGGAACTGTATAGCTTGCACTCATTCAACTATGAATTCTGAATCATATCAAAGAGTGTTTGAAGATAATGTGAGGCCATCTGTCTGAAGGTTAAAGTTGAACTGAAATTGGACCTTTCAACAGGACAATGATCCTAAGCACACTAGCAAATCCACCAAGGAATGGCTCAAAAAGAAGAAATGGAGGGTTATGGAATGGCCTAGTAAAAGCCTGGATTTGAATCCCATTGAAATGTTGTGGGGGGATGTGATACAGGCAGAACATGCAAACATCTTACAACTGAAAGAATATTGCATGGAAGAGTTGTCACAAATTCAATCAAGCCTGGTGGACAATTATGCAAAACACCTACAAGAAGTGGGCAATACTAACTTCTGAGGCCAAGTGTATACTTTTTCCCCACAGAAGAATATCACATCAATGGATATTGAAAAAGCTAATTTTCCTTGTGGCTTTGTTCAGGTATATCAACTTCATTAATAGGCACTCTTTCAAAGATAATAAAATGTTTGCTTTGTCCAACTATGTAAAAAAAAAAACAAGCCAACTTTTTTTTCACATGACCGTTAGTGTGATCACCATCTGCTTCTGAGAAGAAAGACACAACACAAAAGTGTCTTATACTTAAAGTTATAAAGTACTGGAGTGAAGACATGCACAATGATTATGACCCTGATGATGATCTGAACATCACTGCAGAACAACAAACAAGAAGTTGGGGTCTGTAGTTCAATACAATTTCAGCCATGTTACTCCTGCACTATACATATAATAGATGATTAGTGGTGTCTGGCATGTCTACTGAGATGGAGCAGGATAATTAATGCTGCTCTCCAAACAGCTGCTCTGCAACACTTCTCCATTTCTGAATCTAGTGTCCTTAATAAATGTTATTGTAACTTTCGTATTCATGAATTCTTACCATTCTATAAGACTTCACTTAAGCATTGTGTGCCACCAGGGTTTTTGTACTGATTTCACGATGATGCTATTGTATTTACAGAGGGATCTTCAGTCTTCATGTGTAAAATATGCAACCTGTTCTCTCCCAATAAATCACTGCTCCTGTCTCATGTACTTGAGAAACACACTGACTCGAGTGGCGATGCAGAGGACATTATTATCCCACTCAAACCTTTACAGTCTCCACAAGTACCAGGTAGGGTTTCTAAACTATCAGTGTCTGCAAGAACCCCACAATTGAACCCAATTCAGGCCCACACTAGACTTTCTTTTAATGTCTGTTTGTTTGTTTTTTTTTTTTACAACTTTTATTTTAAGGTTCTAGATTATTACACAGCTGTACTAACTTTACGTTGTTGTAGAGGGCATCAAAAGAAAAAGAGGTAGACCAAAGGGATCCACTAAGAAAGCCCAAGCAGATGTACAGAGGCCGAACAACTTGTCCAGTCAACCAAAGAAAGAAATAGCTGATGTGCTGTCAGAATCACCAGTTAAAGCACAACATACTGAAGATGGCACAGGTTTGGAGTGCAAGAAATGCCAACGCAAGTTCAGCAACAAACGGCAAATTTCCAAACACATCTGCTTTGCAGATCTCCGAGATGTTCCTGATGACGATGACTTCCAGAGTAAGAGTCGTTATAGTCTTAGTAGTATCAGCAAGCTGTTTCTACTGTATTACCATCAGCATTCTGAATACACCCATCTTTTGAGTGGATATAATATTGTCAACGCTCTGCTGTCCAGATGAGAACCCTGGTCCTATTGAAATAGATGAAGACGATGATGATGTAGAATGCTCACCAAAGAAGGCGAGAACAGTGAAGGCAGACAAGATCTCTGGTGTAAAGGACCCTGAGTCAACAGGCTGTACCAAAAACCCCATTGTCAGCGTGGTTCTTGCAGCACATGAAGCCATTCCTGGTGAGATATTATACAGCTATAAAACCAAATGGAGACGTTGACTGTTGTATGAAAGTGATATGAAGGTGCTGTTTTATTATAGGTGCCACAAAAATAGTTCCCATTGAAGCTGCTCCAGCTGAGGAGATTATGCATTCTGATGGAACAGCAGAAGAGTCCACACAGAAGAAAGGTTACCAAGAATATGCTATACAGCAAGCTGCATATGAAGTGCCTCTGAAATCTAACAGGTAAAAATTTCATTTTAAACAAGGCTACTTGGGGCTCCTGGGCAGCGCAACAGAAAAGTGTTCGCTCTGTCATTGGGAAATTGCAAGTTTTATTCTTGACGATACCTCAGCTATGAGATGGTATACACTGTCTCCTGTCAATCACAGCGATAATCGCCAATTGTGAGCATCTGAGGGCTCATGTATGTGGAAGAGGGTAGACGGCGCTTTCCGGCGTATGTGTTATGCTGCCATGGGAAACAGCATGAGCAGCAGTTCAAAGGCTGGCTGACTTCATGTGTTAACCCTCACCCTCTCTGGTTGGTAGAGCTGGTGTCTGGACAATGGGAACTGGCAAATGACAAAAAACTTTGGAAAATGTGGGGAAAAGGCTGTTCAGATTTGCTGCAAAACTAATCTGACTTTACCAACACCCCAACAAACAGAAGATCTACATAATTAATACATTTCCTTGTCCTGACATTCAACCCTCTGCTCCACCATAGTGTCAATCTCGGTGTATAGGCGTTGTCTATTACTCATTGAAGCTGTTATCCATCTTGATTTTCTTGATGACTTTCTTAACTGTCTTTTCATACAGGATAGGGCAGACCCAGTTGAAAATTTTCACCTGTGAATACTGCAACAAGGTTTTCAAGTTCAAACATTCCCTTCAAGCCCACTTGCGAATCCACACCAACGAGAAGCCATTCAAATGCAGCCAGTGTGACTACGCCAGTGCTATCAAGGCCAATCTGAGCGTCCATATGAGGAAGCACACCGGGGAAAAGTTCAGCTGTGAGCACTGCTCGTTTAACTGCTTGAGCAAGGGTCACCTTAAAGTGCATGTAGAGAGGGTGCACCAGAAAATTAAGCAGCACTGCCGCTTCTGCAAGAAGAAGTACGCCGACGTCAAGAACTTACTTAAGCACATCCGAGAGAGCCATGATATGGAAGACGGGAAAGTCAAGGACTCTTACGACGAGTACAGGCTTCAAACCAGAGAAGGCAAACGACAGCTGCTCTATGACTGTCACGTCTGTGACCGTAAATTCAAGTATGAGTTGGAGCGTGATCGGCATCTGATGGTCCACGGTAGCAACCGACCGTATGGCTGCGAGTTGTGCGATCATGGGTCAACAAAGTTTCAGGCTCTTCAGGCTCATGTTAGAAAGCATCCCTTTGTGTACGTGTGCTCAGTTTGCCTGCAAAAGTTCGTCAGTACCGTCCGCCTCAAGTTGCACTTCAGTGAGTCCCACGCAGGAATGGACGAATCCACGACTTTCGCTGAGTCCATCAAGAGCAGTTTCTGTCTGTTGAAACCTGGGGATGACATTCAGCAGGACATGCTGAGACAAGATGAGTTGGAGATCAGCAAAGAGCTGTCCCTCCTCAATGCACAGGAAGTGCTAGCCACTGAAATGGACAGTGTCGAGGAACAAGGTCCTGGCAGTTTAACTACAGAAGAATTGGTACATGATTCCCAAGAGGATATAGCGACAACAGAGATCACAGAGACTTGCCCAATTGATACTAGTACAGCTCTGGAAGCTGAAATGCATGGAAGTGTCTCTGGGGAATTGTCAGACAAAGAACAGCTGCAGGATAATTTCCCAGCTGTGCACTGTAGTGTAACAGAATTGAGTAATCCTGGGGAAGGAAGTACAAACTTGCCCACACAAACTGAGATAGCATACATGTCACCGAAAGACCAAATGCTGTCAGAAGTCCCGACAGACATGTCTTTTACTCAGAGCAAGGTTGAGTCTGGTGTTACTCAAAGCAGCCCTCCTCCTAGTGGTACGGAGGATTTGGCAACCACACAACTAGAGGAAAAATCTGCATTTGGACAGATTTTAGACCAAATGCAGAAAAGGCAACTAAACCTGGAAGTGTTTGAGAGAATACGGAAGGTCTACGGAGATCTGGAGTGTGAATACTGTGGTAATCTTCTATACAAGGCTGTTTCTTTTTTTTAAAGAACAATTCTCTTCTTTGCTTTCAAGACATCTTATCTTTTCTTTTTTGTTATGTAGGAAAGCTTTTCTGGTACCAGGTGCACTACAACATGCATGTAAGAACACATACGCGAGAACATCTGCATTACTGTTCCCAGTGCAGCTACTCGTCCATTACCAAAAACTGCCTGAAGCGTCATGTAATCCAGCGACACAGTAATGTTCTCCTCAAGTGCCCTTCAGAAGGATGCCAGTACTCTACACCTGACAAGTACAAGCTGCAGGCACACCTTAAATCTCACTCAGAAATTGTAAGTACTAAGGATGTTTGTCTGTGGAAAGAAAAACCATTGAAGTAGCAGTTTGCTGATTTGACTACTTCTTTTTTTTCTTTAAAAAAAAAAAACAACAACTCTAGATTAAGAAGAGCTTTGTTTGTCCCATCTGTAAGACGGCATTACCAGAAGACAAACTTAGGCATCATATCAAATCTAACCATCCAGGTAAAAGAAATGAACTTCCTGGGCAATTTTCTTTGTCCCAGTTTTTATGATGGAATTGTAATAAGTGCTCTTTCTGTTTAGATACATCACTAACGACCACTTTAGAGGCGCTTGGAATACGTGCCCATGTAAAGGGTGTAATAGGAAAACGAGCCTCTAAATGTCCATACTGTGATTGCTACTTCACAAGAAACGGAACTGACATGCAGCAGCACATCTGGGCTCACGAAGGTGGGGTAAAATGGTCTCTTATTGACAAAATCTCACAACTTAGCTGCCAACACCGAAAATAAAGCAACAAATGGAAAAAAATAAAACAGTATGGGCACCGGAGGAGGCGTGACGAGCAGTAATGCCATAGCAGTACTACATCTACCTGTGTAATTAGTGTCAGTTTAAAAATGTTCAGCCCATATACTATATGTTCATTTTTCATTATTAAGTATGTTTGGAAACTGTAATATACAATTATTGACTCTCGGATTTTGTTCACTCATACAGGAGTAAAACCCTTTAAGTGCTCGTTGTGTGAGTACGCCTCACGCAGCAAAAGCAACCTGAAGGCTCATCTCAACAGGCACAACACCGACAAGAGCCACCTGTGTGATCTGTGTGGGAAGAAGTTCAAGTCCAAGTGCACACTGAAGAGCCACAAGCTCATGCACTCCGCAGACGGTGAACCACTTTTTATTGTCTCCTTAATACGAATAGCTCCTCAAACAGTACTACAGGGCGATGGAAGATATTGACCTCTTTCAGGAGTAGACTGTGAACTTCAATTCAGAAATATCTACCACATGAAAACTTGTTACAGTTCATATTTGACTGATTTATTGTATGAACTGAAAAATGTGCACGGAGACGACCGGAGGAAGACGAGAAGAGGATGAGAACAAGTGTTGAGTGTATCCCAAACACGAATCTCCATCGAGGAGCTTTTATTATAATTCAGTCTAACAAGTCATGATCGTTAAGAGAACTTTGGGAAAGAGTACATAGATTTTACACTGCAAACACGATATCTTCGTAAGTGAAGATCTTGTGTTTAAAGGAAAACATAACGAATATTTTTCAGTATGAGATTATTACATGACCAATATAAGTCTGACCTATATACTAATTTCAAGCTTATTCTAGTGGTGGATAGTTTTGCTTCTTTCTAGAAATAAACACATGAAATAAGCTAAATTATATGCTGATGGAAGAGAAGGTCAAGCTCGAAGTGAGTACATTTACATTTACATTTATATTTATTCATTTAGCAGACGCTTTTATCCAAAGCGACTTACAAATGAGAGCACACTCACATCAATGGTAGCAGAGCTGCATGCAAGGTGCTAGCTTGCCATCGGGGGCAACTTAGGGTTCAGTGTCTTGCCCAAGGACACTTCAGCATGGGATCACCCGGGCCGGGATTCGAACCACCAACCCTACGATTAGTGGATTAGTGGACAACCCGCTCTACCGACTGAGCCACAGCCGCCCGAGTAAAAGTATCTCGAAGGGTGTAATAGTCTTATATTTGTTTAAAAAAAGCATAATAATGTGAAATATTTGTTGAATTTGCTTATATTCAAGATTTTTTTTTTTACATTACTTGCCAAGATATGGTTTATTTTCTTTTGCAGTGTGCTTCTCTCAAACAAGAATTTGCAGAAGGGATGAATATGAATAACTGAACTGCGTTCATTTAATAATTCTGCACACATAAATTGATTACAAAATGTATTTGGATGAGATAAAGCCTAATGGACGGAAGGAAGCCCGTATTAAATATGATCTCTGGATATATGGGGGCGATAACATAGCTGTTTTTCTAACCATTGAGACTACACGGTATGAACTTGGGGTATATCCACAAAGGAGAAGTCTTCAAGTCTGTGCCTTTATTCAAATTGGAATGGTTCTAGTAAAAAGACTTGAAGTACAGAGTGTTTTACCAGCATGAACACGAGTTAGAAAAGTTATTATTTATGAATGTGCTGCTTATATTTCACTCTCCTGTAGGTAAGCAGTTCAAATGTACTGAGTGTGATTTCACTGCAGCACAGAAGCCACAGCTCCTCCGCCACATGGAACAGCACGTCTCCTTTAAGGTAAATAAAATGGCCTGCATTTTCCATCTGAAATGCTAACCTTCATACATAAGTTAATAAATGAACGTTTTCCATGCTGCTGACACTTTCAAAGGTCTGATTCTGATATTTTGGACTCTGGATTTAAATAGAAGAAGAAAAATAACTGTACGCTCCAATATTGCTTTGCAAAGGATTTTCTTTGTTCGTTTCTTTGTTTCTGGCTTCTGTTAACATTTTCTGTTCCAAAGTAAATAAATAAATAAATAAATAAATAAAAAATTCTGGTCCATAAGTAGCTCCACCTACAGCAAGACCAGAGATGCAACACTGCTCCTTTCCCAAAAAAGGGGGGGGGGACGACGACATAGGAAGGAGAGCCTTGGTCTAGACATTATAAACTGATTCTTTAAAGGAAAGTACACTGTTAAAAAAAAGAGAGTGTGGGGGAACATGCAACTGATACTCCACCTACAGTGGAGATCAAGCTAGTTCACAGTTAAGGCATGTATATATTGGCATAATATTCCTTTAATATCTTAACTGCTTTATAGATACACTATATGGCCAAAAGTATATGGACACATGACTTTCACACTTGTCTGTGGGCCTTCCCCAATCCTTACAAGACACAAAGGGGTTCTGATGGTCAGATACTTTTGACCATGTTGTGTGTGTATGTATGTATGTATGTACATTCACCGATCACGTTATTAGGAACACTATACTAATACTGGGTAGGGCCTGACTTTGCTCTGAAAACAGCCTCAATTCTTCATGGCATGGATTCCACAAGATGTTAGAAACATTCCTTTGAGATTCAGATCCATGTCGACATGACAAGCATCACACAATTCCTGCAGATGTTTCATGCTGTGAATTTCCTGTTAAACCACATCCCAAAGGAGTGCGATTGGATTCAGGTCCGGTTGCTGGGAAAGCCACTGAAGAACATTGAACTCATTGTCATGTTCATGAAACCAGTTTGAGACGGTTTTGAGACCATGTTTGACTCGGTGCGTTATGATGCTGGAAGTAACCATTAGAAGATGTAGACATGAAGGGATGCACACGGTCAGCAATGATACTCAAATAGGCTGTAGCATTCAAGTGGCCATTGATTAACAGGACCAACGTGTGCTAAGAAAACATTCCCCACATCATTACACCACGTCCACCAGCCTGGACCGTTGACACAAGGCAGATTGAGTCCATGGATTCATGCTGTTGGTGAAAAATTCTGACCCTCAGCAGAAATCGAGATTCATCAGACCAGGCTGTTTTTCCAGTCTTCAGCTGTCCAGTTTTGGTGAGCCTCTGCAGTCTCAGCTTCCTGTTCTTGGCTGACAGATATGGACCCTGACGTGGTCTTCTGCTGTTGTAGCTCATCCACCTCGTGGTTCAACACACTGTGCAGTCTGAGATGCTCTTCTGTTCACCAGAAATTGTACAGAGTGGTTATTTGAGTTATTGTGGCCTTTCTGTCAGCTTGAACCAGTCTGGTCGTTCTCAATTGGCCTCTCTCATCAATAAAGAGTTTCCGCCCGCAGCACTGCCGCTCACTGGCTGCTTTTTCTCTATTGCACCATTCTGAATAAACGCTAGACCGTTGTGTGTGAAAATCCCAGGAGTTCAGTTATAGAAATACTCAACCCAGCCCGTCTGGCACCAACAATCATGCCACAGTCCAAATCACAGACCAACGTTACTCGAAGCTGCTGGCCCGTGTCTGTATGATTTTATGCACTGCACTGGATTACTGGCTGATTAGATAATTGCATGCATGATGAGGTGTACAGGTGTTCCTAATAAAGTGCTCAGTGTGTGTGTGTGTGTGTGTGTGTGTGTGTTCATGTTTGTAACATTGCCTTTTCAGCCATTCCGTTGCGCACACTGCCACTACTCGTGCAACATCTCAGGTTCTCTTAAAAGACACTATAACAAGAAGCATCCGGGGGAGCAGTATAGCAACACAGGTCCTGGAACACCCACTTCAGAGACTGTGATAGAGCAAGGTCTGTTTCTGTCTTTCACTTTCAGTCCAAACGTAGTTTTTATTTCAGCGGCAAATATAGTATAACTGTAATGCATTAAAGTGTGCAAAGTCCCTCACTGAGTCTCTTCCGACTGAGATGCAATGCCTTTGGTTTATATTTCCTCAGGTGGAGTGAAGTGTCCAGTTTGTAACTATGTTTACGGAACGAAATGGGAAATGAACAGACACTTGAAGTGCAAGCATGGACTCAAAGTTGTTGAGAATCAGTGGGAGGTGAGACAAAACAAGAACTTTGACTTCCCCAGCACCTCTATAATATAATCACCATGAGTACATGCAGCATATGAAGCATTAGTTATTAGTTAACTCTAGCTAGTTAGTTAAGCTAATGATGATGATGATGATGATAATAATAGATGAATTGATTCTGCTCTACAAAAGAGTTTAGTGTCCTTTTTATTGTTTCTGATTCATAAATGAGGTTATAGCAAAAACCTGATTGAGAAGTATTTTATAGGAGTGTGGTTATATTTTGATCACGTACAGTGGTGCTTGAAAGTTTGTGAACCCTTTAGAATTGTCTCTACTTCTGCATGAATATGACCTACATATTGGATCATTTTCCTCAATAAATAAATTACGAAGCTTTATTTGTTTAATTGGGTTCTCTTTTAAGACTCGTATGAAAATCTGATGATGCTTTGTCATATTTATGCAGCTATATAGAACATTCTAAAGGGTTCACAAACATTCAAGCACCACTGTAAGAGCCATGTACTGTAAAAAGCTGACATGACATGTCCAACATGTCTTCTGATCGAGCATTATGGGGATGATTCACCAGCAATGCTTCATTTCTTTTGTTGGAGTTTAAGTACGACTGCATGACAATAATCTAAACGATGTTCTAATGCTTGTTCAGGTAGTAGAATCAGCAGACGAACCCAACACGCAGTATCTTCAAATTGCTGAGACGGAGGATGTGCAGGGAACAGAGGCTGCTGTTTCTGTACTGCAGAACCTTCGCTTTAACACCCAGAATGGTCTGTATCGGGACTTTGAGACACGGCTACAAAATATTCAGTGAAATGGGCAACTATCTTCATTCTGTGTCGTAGGTGTTGTCTCAGCCACAGCTTCAGACAGACTGGATCCAGCGTCGGTTAATATCCTTCAGCAGATCATCGAGCTTGGCACAGAGAGCCCAGACACTGTGGCCTCCGTGGTTTCCATGGCGCCTGGCACAGTCACCGTGGTGGAGCAGGCAAGTCTACTTGCTTAAACATGAGGGAGTGGCTGCAGAGTTTTTCAGTAATGAATGAAGAGGCAGTTTTAGTGCTGTTGAAGTTGCGGAGGTGAAAATAGTATTGATAAAGAACTCATCGAGAATATCAAAAGGTTACGAGTCATGTAGCTTCTCAAGCACTTTTCTCACCTGGCACATCTTAAAGCAGTCTGATTCGCATCAGATTGTTTACAGCAGTGTATTTCAGGTTTTGTGGCCCTTTAAGTTGAATACGGGTATAATGTTATGCTATAAACAATAATGTTGCATTTCCTCAATGGGGAAACACTTGTCATTTTCTTGCCCCAGATAACATGCTAGCTAGAGTAACTTTTGTGGTATGACAGTAATTTTACTGTACAGTACAGTCTGGCTGTCTAACTAGCCAAACTGATCTGCATTAGGTTTACTGTATCCAATATTGCAGATGGAATAATCATTGGCTTAACTGTTGGTGATGAGGCACTTGTTTGCCTTAGCTGTTGAAAATCAAGAGAAGACGAGTTGCTTGTGTGACTCGAGAGCATGCAGCTACAGTTAAAGTGGGACATTACATCACAAATCGGTGAATGTACACACAATATATAAAAAGTTATACTGAAACATTGTTATAATGTTTTCGATTTCATTATATTCATGCTCTTCCAAGACTTTGTCCTCCCTTATACTAAGACAGCTAGCAACCAGGGAGGTATAAAACAGGGCGGGGGGGCAGTGGTGGCTCTGGGTTGCTGATCGGAAGGTCGGGGTCAAGCCACAGCACTGCCAAGCTGCCATTGTTGGGCCCTTGAGCAAGGCCCTTAACTGTCTCCACTCCAGGGGTGCCATATCATGGCTGACCCAACCTCTTAATATACTGGGCTATGCGAAGAAAAAAGAATTTCACTGTGCTGTAATGTTTGTGACCAATAAAGACTCATTATCTATCATTATCGTGGCCACCTTCCACTGCAACGTGCATTCGGAGAAAATATGCTTAGTGTGAAAGCAGCCTAGATTCCTAGCACATTTCCTGAGGCACTATGGCACATTTTAGCACATTTACCAGCTCAATCTCTTTACTGTATTAGGTGAGTGAGGAGGAGCAGCAGACTGACCATGCCATGATGATCCATGATGCACTGCATCAGGCCACTGTGGGTCTGGGAGAAGAGCATCACTTGGTGGTGTCTTCAGACGACGTGGAAGGCATCAAGACAGTCACGGTGTACACACAGGGTGAAGATGCATCGCAGTTCATTGTCTATGTTCAGGAGGCTGTCCAAACTGAGGAGAGCACTGCAGAGGTGACCTAAAAGATGTTTGAGCATTCGGAAGGCTGTACAAATGGAAATGCTTTCTAAAGCTTTTTTCTAAAGGACGCAGAAAATGAAATGAAATGTGAGGAAACCGAGGAAGTAGTCGCATGCAGTACACAAAAACATACAGGAGACGTCCGGTGAAAATCTCCTTCTTAACTCGTTTTTTTGTAGCTTTTTATAATACAGGGAATTTGATGGGTTTCAACATGATTGAATTGGATTTGCTCGCTAAATCCTCTGTACCTGAAGTATTCTGGACTTCACCAGGATCTGAGCTTGAACTGATGGCGAGCGATGTGATGTGATACCACAGCGCTGTCTAAATTCATGATTCTGATTAGTCAGAAGTACGGCAGCAGTCCGCATAAATGCAGTTTCAAAACGTGTGTAACCTGTTGATAAGAAGATGCATTTTTGGAAGGAGTCTCGGTAGGTTTTACAACGTGAGAAAGTGGTTAGGATAGAGACTAACTCCGAGAGAGAGACAGAGAAAGAGAATGAGAGAGAGAATGAGAGAGAGAGAGAGAGAGAGACTGAGCGAATCAGAGAGAGCGAGAGAATGAAAGAATTAGAGAGAGAGAATGAGAGAGAGAGAGAGAGAGAGAATGAAAGAATTAGAGAGAGAGAATGTGAGCAAGAGAGAATGAGAGAGAGAGCGAGAGAATGAGAGTGAGAATGAGAGAGAGAATGTGAGCAAGAGAGAGAGAATGAGAGAGACAGAGAGAGAGAATGAAAGAATGAGAGAGAGAATGAGAGAGAGAGAATGTGAGCGAGAGAATGAGGGAGAGAGCGAGAGAATGAGAGTGAGAATGAGCAAGAGAGAATGTGAGCGAGAGAGAGAGAATGAGAGAGACAGAGAGAGAATGAGAGAGAGAATGAGCGAGCGAGAGAGAGAGAGAGAGAGAATGAGAGAGAGAGAATGAGAGAGAGAGAATGAGAGAGAGAGAATGAGAGTGAGAGAATGAGAGAGAGAATGAGAGAGAGAATGAGAGAGAGAATGAGCGAGAAAGAATGAGAGAGAGAGAGTGAGAGAGAGAGAGAGAATGAGAATGAGAGAGTTTTTACACTCCTTTAACAAAAGTCACATTATACACACTAAAGTCAAATGCGACCCTATATATATATATATATATATATATATATATATATATATATATATATATATATCTATATCTATCTATATCTATCTATCTAAAGGGCATTAAAAAGTCATAAATAAATAGTTATAAAGAACATTCTCAGCCCAATGCTGGTGTAAAACAAAGTTCCCCCTCCACTACAGAGAGAGAGAGAGAGAGAGAGAGAATGAGCGAGAGAGAATGAGAGAGAGAGAATGAGCGAGAGAGAATGAGAGAATGAGCGAGAATGAGAGAGAGAGAATGAGAGAGAGAGAATGAGAGAGAGAGAATGAGCGAGAGAGAATGAGAGAATGAGCGAGAATGAGAGAGAGAGAATGAGCGAGAGTGAGAGAGAGAATGAGAGAGTGAGAGCGAGAGAGAATGAGAGAGAGTGAGAGCGAGAGAGAGAATGAGAGAGAGTGAGAGCGAGAGAGAGAATGAGAGTTTTTACACTCCTTTATTTAACAAAAGTCACATACACACTAAAGTCAAATGCGACCCAATACATAAATAAATAAATATATATCTAAATATCTAAAGGGCATTAAAAAGTCATAAATGAATAAATAAATAAATAAATAAATAAATAAATAAATAAAGCTATGAAGAACATTCTCAGCCCAATGCTGGTGTAAAACAAAGTTCCCCTTCCACTACAGAACACAGAGCCTCTTCACAACACCACACCGCCTTAAACATCTCCAGGTCTCCCATACTACTGTAAAAGTTCAAATCGGTCAAAATGCGAGACTTGATCAGTCTGGAGAGAAGCTTTGTGGCATCGCAGTCTGTGTCCTATGCCACTTTGTTTTTTCTGTTCAGGTAAATTGACATTTTCACCTGACCAAAGATAAAATTGATCAGCTGACACTTAAACCTGTTCTTTCTGACGTACCTAAAACCCAAGATAAAAGTCTGAAGAGTAAAATCCACATAAAATGACCTCAGGTTGCTTTTTAAAAACATAAACAATGGCTGCAACCTGGAGCAGTGTATAAAAGCGTGAAAGACAGTCTCTCTTTGAGAACAAAAAGGACATTCCTGTGTGACCTCAGGGTTTAAAATGGAGATAAAAGAATTCACAGAAACAATGCCATGTAAAATCCTCCATTGTAAGTCAGCAAACCTTTTGGATAAGGGTGGTTTGTAAAGTGCCCTCCACTCTGGTTTAACATCATCATTAAAACCCAGTACA
>JAFFST010055516.1:164078-174656 GCA_022414735.1 Noturus placidus
ATTGCATTTTGTGTTTACTTGTGTTGTCCTTGACTATTGTTTAAATTGGTTTGATGTTCCGAAACACTTAAGTGTGACAAACATGCAAAGGAACAGGAAATGAGGAAGGGGGCAAACACTTTTTCACACCACTGTAAAAAGTACATAACATATGTAAAAGTATTATTTGATGGTGATCATTTGAAATTTATTTTGGTTTCATCCCTGTCATGATTTAAGCATTTGTCACTTCTCTCCTTTGCAGCGAGTAATTATTGTTCTTGCTTCCACCTCAGTCTTGCGCCAGCCCATCACATCATAAGTTGTGCCCTAGAACCACCCGCATATTAAAATATCTGACAAGTCAAGGGTAAATAAGCAAAGTAAAAAAAAACTGGTGTTTTATCCATCTGGAGTTTTATTTTTTAACAAGAAATACCCATTATATAATGAAGTAAGCAAACCAGAATGAGAAAATGATATGGATGTAACAAATATCACAAAGAAATGATTTCCATCATGCATCAGCTTGTATTTCAAATAAATACAATAAAATTCTCTTTTTCCACTGGTTCCTTTCATCACGTCCGCTCTGAGGCCTGACTGTCTTCTGCATCATGCTCAGTGCGATATTCCTCATCCTGCTCTTTCTGAAGCTGCCTCATGAGCAGGAACTCTTTGGGCGTGATGTCATCATCTTTCATCTTCTTCGCTTTGCGTTTCTTTTTCTCGATGAGCTTCTGCTTCCTGATCTCTGCTAACACGTCTAGCTGCTCTTGAGTTAGCGATGCCGAGCTGCTGATCTGCGAGCTAGAGTCTCTCGACCGCTGTTTATAGTCCTCAATCTGTTTGTAGAGCGCATCGTGATCGACGCCAAACACGACTCTCTTCTTCTCCACTGTGTGCACTTTTGTCCTGTGGGAAAGTTTTTCCACTCAAAGAAATTCTCATTTTAATTCCTAATGGGATTTTTTTTAAGGAATGTTAGACATGGGACATAAGTAGTTATGTCATCAAATATTGTCGCAGGGTCAACTAATACATGATCATTACATTTAAATACTTACTCAGCATCTTTCTCATTAAGGACAAGATTCTCCGAGTCATCACTGGGGCCATAATCAGCAATCTTTAGAAGATTTTCCACCTGACATCAGGAAGAAAAATTGTTTATTCGTTTTGGCCACTGACCCATTCCAATCACATGACTGAATAAGTCGTTACCTCTTTCAGAGCTGCATACTGTTTATCTAGGACAAAAACTAAAGGAGGAACACTGCCCAAGATCTGCTGTGAGATGAGAAGGTATCTGAAACATACAGCAAATGTTACAGTTACCTCATTCTTGTCTCACTACATAATGGTATGTTCGTTATAAACATGCCAATATTTCAAAAAGACGTACCGTATCCGTGGGGCACATTTGTCCAAAATCTGCTGAATCTGACTGTCTCTGTCAGTAGACAAACTTGTCTTCCAGTAGATTCGACAAACAGAGTAATCTGCTAGCAATGACACCTTGCACCAAAAGTGGAGGACATTTTTGATTAGAAAAAGTGGAGGACATTTTTGATTTTTTTTTTTAATGGTTATGTCCCTTGATCCCCCATTCTAAGTTCAGAGCACGAGGTGGCACGAGCAACATGTCAGCTAGCATTAAAATAATATTACCCTCAACAACAAGTGGAGAAAATGGGACACCACAGTGACATTAGCAGGAACAGGACATCCAACCAAAACTGATAAAAGGACGAGGTGAAAACTAATCAGTGAGCCAAATACTGTTCACTCCCTGCATGTGACAATTTCTCATTCTTCACATATCTGGGCTGTGGGTATGGTGGAAGACGGAAACCCTCTCTCATGTGGGGGGAATCTTTGCCAAAATATATATACAACCACCCCAAAAGACGTATAAAAAAAATGTGTTATGGTTTGATGAGACCAAGGTGTCTTCTAAAAGATACGTTTAGCACAAAAAGACAGCTTATTTTCCAAAGCACACCATGCCCAAGGCGAAGCATGGTGGTGATAGCATCATGCCACAGGGCTTCTTCTCAACAAAGGAATGGCTTCAGGGGATAACGTTTTGGATCTCCTTGCAGTTTGACAGATCTGGAGCATTTTTGTGCCAAGTGGGTAGAGTCTCCAAAAAGACTGACTGCTGTATTACAAGCAAAAGGTGCTGTAACAAAGATTGTGTGCTCCAATCTGATTGGTTAGAAGGTGTGCATTATTATATTATCGCACAAGTAGTTCCAGCTGTAACATGAAGGTTGATACAGGATAATATTAATGCACTAACATGTTACTGTTTCTATAGAAACAGCTCATACAAAGGGGCATGTTCAGCAGACTCTACACGTAATCCAACACTAATAATAAACTTTTTTTTAAGGGTTGTTGTTTAACAAAATATCTTATAATTGTTGATTTGAAGTTTTTTGTTAGGAGTCAATTATTTAATGTTTATCTGTTATCACCATCCCTACCATTTTTCTATTTTGTTTATATTTTTGTGTGTGTTTTATTTTAGGTTAACTGCTTTTGGTTTTTACTTGAAATGAAAGTGTTGGTTGGAAAAAAGATCTGACATGATTTATCTTGGTTTCAGATTTTACATCACAAAAACCTGCTATGTTAATCGGGGTGTGTAGACTTTTTTTATACCCACTGTGGCACACAGACGAAAAACATGGATTAAAAATAATGTCTTTTAAATAACTTTTCAACTAATTTAAATTACACGTCAAACAATGTAAAAATAAAGACTGATTACAGTGGTCCTGAACAAGATGGATCGTATTTGAACACAGCATCGTGACGATTTCCCAAACCACAATAACAGATCAAGATATGAACAACGCACCACATTAGCTGAGTTTACATGGACAACAATAACCCACTCTTAACCCGATTAAAACCATACTCTAATTAAGAAACTACCATGTAAACAGCCATTTTTACTTACCTTAATCTAATTAAGCTCTAATCTAATTAAGACAGGTGGAGTACTCCTGTTTTATTCGCATTATGGACGTGTATTACAGACATGTAAACACCTTAATCACATTATGAACGTCATGTGAGAGTTTTCACCGCAGTTTGCGACAGGACACGATCACACACGGCAGTTCTCAACATTTACGGCGAACAAGAGAGTTCGGCTGCGTCCCAAACCGCATACTTTTCTACTATAGGCCTGTAGTGGGGGAAAATACATGCATCTCGGCTACTATACAGACGCGGTTTGAGACGCAGCCCACGGCTTCAAGCAGTCGTCTATTAGCA
Organism: Noturus placidus; assembly: GCA_022414735.1. Taxonomy (NCBI): domain Eukaryota; kingdom Metazoa; phylum Chordata; class Actinopteri; order Siluriformes; family Ictaluridae; genus Noturus; species Noturus placidus. The sequence goes on from JAFFST010055516.1 coordinate 167,349, forward strand.
TGTACAGCTTGACAATTAATTAACTGCACTTAAAGTGTTCGTAAAAAAAAAAACACCCAGAACTGTATACGGTACCATAACGAAGACGACCTGTATGTTGATACGTGAAGTTCTGGAGGAACGTCGGACGGCGTGGCGACGTAATGACGCGGCCTCTTAATCTAATTATGATCTAGAACATGTTAAACAAGAACATGACAGGAGTATTCTAAAAGTGACTCACAAACACCTTAATCACATTATTATCTTAATAAGAGTAAGGTCAGTAATTAGATTACTGCTGTCCATGTAAACATAGTCATTGACACATTTTTAAAAAGAAGAGAAAGAGTAAAGACAGGGCATATCATACTTTAGTGATCTCCACATGGTAACTGGGGATCTGTGCATTAACCTCGGGAGAGGTCAGCATATCTGAGATGGATTTATAAAGGATGGTGTTCAGGGTCCGCACTCGTAAACTGTCCTCCATGCTCCTTTTCTTGGCAGGTTTCATAAAGCCAGACTGACCTGTGATGACAGACTGAAGACACACTCGTTAAACCTCTGCAGTAAGCTCGTCAGTAATACAATCTATTTACAGGTGCATCTGAAAAAATTTGAATATCGTGGAAAAGTTCATTTTTTCTTATAATTTAATGAAAAAAGTGGAACTTTCATATATTCTGGATTCATTACACAAAAAGTGACATTTTTCAAGCTTCTTTTGTTTTAATCTTGATGATTGCGGCTTACAGCTCACGGAAATCAAAAATCCAGTATCTCAAAATATTAGAATAAAAAATTTATAATACAGAAATGTCAAACTTCTGAACAGTGTGTTAATTTATGCACTCTATACTCGGTCGGGGTTTTAATCCTTTTGCATGAATTACTGCATCAGTGTGGCGTGGCATGGAGGCGATCAGTCTGTGCCACTGCCGAGGTGTTCTGGAAGCCCAGGTTGCTTTGATAGCGGCCTTCAGCTCGTCTGTATTGTCGGGTCTGGTGTCTCTCATAGATTCTCTATGGCAGGGGTCTCAGAGCCCAATTGCGGCCCGCGGAATGATATTTTGTGGCCACCTACTTGAAATCAAAGCTTAGTGCTAGTGCGTTGTTTCTCACATGCACCTGTGTGCCCTGGGCGTTTTATATTTTTTAACCCTTATGACCTACCATAGCTCAGGCTCGTGACAACAACACGAATTATCAACATTGGTCACGTTGTGTCACTCAGTGCAAATACGTTTTGTCACCCAGTCATGTCTTTTTCAAAACCTGCCATGAAGAGAAAGGTTGGCGATGAGCGCAGACAATTTCAGGATAATTGGGAAACAGAATATTTTTTTGTAGCGCACAGGGGCATTCCGATGTGTCTAATATGCACAGATAAAGTTGCGGTGCACAAGGAGTATAACATCAGACGTCATTACTCAACCAGACATGCGAGAGGACCGGGTCGCCAAACTTAAAACAAGTCTACTGAGGCAACAAGATTTTTTCAAGAAAGCAAGCAAAGAGAGTGATGCAGCAGTCGAAGCTAGCTCCGTGGTGAATGAGATGATTGCTAAGGCAGGAAAGCCATTCAAAGACGGAGAGTTCTTCAAACAGTGCATGTTACAGGCTGCCAGTATAGTCTGTCTGGAAAAGAAAGGTCAGTTTAGCAACATCAGCCTTTCAGCCAACACAGTGGCAGAGCGCGTTTCTGACCTCTCGGGTAACATTTACGATCAACTGCATGAGAAAGCTAAACATTTCCATTCACACTCAGTCGCTCTTGATGAGAGCACAGACGTCACAGACACTGCGCAGCTCGCAATACATGTCCGTGGTGTTGATGACAATTTTGAAGTGATGGAGGATTTGCTCATAATGATTCCAATGCATGGCCAGACCATCGGTCAGGAGATATTCCGCCAGCTGTGTGATGCCATTGTGGATGCCAGCTTACTATGGAAAAGTTTTGCTGGAATAACAACCGACGGAGCGCCATCAATGACTGGGAGGAGAAATGGACTGGTGGCACTTGTTCAAAGAAAACGGGAAGAGGGGGGTGTGGAAGAAGCCATTGCTTTGCACTGCATTATCCATCAGCAGGCTCTTTGCAGCAAATGCCTGAAGTTTGACAATGTGATGTCTGACATTGTGAAATGCAGTAACGATATCAGATCCAGGGGCTTAAAGCACCGGCAGTTCCACGCCTTTCTGGAGGAAATAGAGTCAGCATATGAGGATGTGCTCTACTTCACCGAGGTACGTTGGATTAGCAGGGGGGACATCTTGAAGAGGTTTTTTGAGTTGAGAGCAGAAGTGAAAGCCTTCATGGATAAGGATGGGATGGCTGTTCCTGTACTAAGTGATCCCAAATGGCTAATGGGCTTAGCTTTTCTGGTTGACATCACACTGGAGCTGAATGTACGGAACAAGAAGTTACAAGGCCAGGGCCAGCTTGTCAGTGCTGCATATGACAAAACTTGTGTTATGGAAAGCCCAGCTTTCTCAGACAAACCTCTGCCATTTCCCAGCATGCAAGGCGCTCATGGATACAGGCACATTCAGGGTTGAGACGTATGCTAACACCATTGTAAAGCTACAGGAAGAATTTGCTCACAGGTTTGCAGACTTCAAGACACACAGAGCCACATTTCAAATTTTTGCTGACCCCTCCCCCTCCGATGTGGAAGATGCCCTCCCCCCTCCCCCCTCCCTGTGCTTCAGATGGAGTTAATTGACCTGCAGTGCAGTTCTGAACTCAAAGCCAAGTTCAGGGAGGTGAGTGGAAAAACAGACAAGCTGTGACAATTTATGAGAGAATTACCCTCCACGTTCCCTGAGCTTTCCAAGATGTTCAAGCGAATCATGTGCCTTTTTGGGGAGCACCTATCTGTGTGAAAAGCTCTTCTCCAATATGAACTTTAATAAATCAAAGTTCAGGCCCAGACTTACAGATGAGCATCTTCGAGCCATACTGAGGGTCTCAGTTGCTTCCTCCCTCAAGCCAAACGTGGCTCAGCTGTGTAAGAGGAAGCGCTGCCAAGTCTCTGGCAGCAAGGAGTAGGAGGAAGTAAGAGAAGCCTATGTTCTGAAGAACCGTTCATGTTCTGCATGTTCTGAATTGTTATTACTAAAGATTAAGAAGATTGGATCAGTTGTACTGTTTTTGGAATACTTGAAACCCTGTTTTTGTGGAATACTTGATGCGGTCCAGCCTCACCCAGACTCTACCTCCAGCAGGTAAGTTGAGTTTGAGATGCCTGCTCTATGGGGTTCTGGTCAGGTGAGTCAGCTGGACAATCAAGCACAGTAATACTACGGTCAGTAAACCAGTTTCTAATAGTTTTGGCACTGTGGGGCAGTCCAAATCCTGCTGGAAAAGGAAATCAGCATCTCCATAAAGCCCGTCCGCAGATGGAAGCATGAAGTTCTCAAAAAAGCTTGAAATATTTCACTTTATGTGTAATGAATCTAGAAAGTTTTTGAATTGCACCTGTACATTGTTAGCTTTTAGCAGGCTGCACATTTCGTTCACTCACCTGAGGAGTTTCATACCACCTTTTCTTCCTGTTAAGAGAAAACACTGTGGTAAAGTCGGCTGTTCACACTATTTCTGTTGTTGACTTGTTTGACATGGCTGCTCATACATCAGTTGATCCTCACCTCTTGTTAGTGAACATCTTCTTCAGCGGGTCTCCACACTGCCCCACAGAGGTGTGCAGGTGTGTTACACCGAGACACTGAAGCGGAAATGTTCTATTCAAGGACATGTCCTGAAGTCCATCTGGACTCTCCAGCTTTCTATTCCACAGCGTGGTCACTACAGCTCGTGCGTGTCGAGATAACAAACATATCTGAATCCCGTGATGGCCGCTTAATGCAAACATCATTCAATATTACTCACAAAACGTTCAAATTGGTGTAATATTAAAAATAATAATAATAATAAAAAGTTACACGAGGCTAAGCGAGCTAAACTGCTAAAATCCCGCCTTCTGTGCTGGGATTGGATACTAATATGCGCGCGGAAGTATGAACCTATAGCCAATCATGGTGCAAGAAGGTTATATTGTAGCCAATCAGAGCGCATGCACGTGGCATGCACGTGGGAACAAGCAGACCTGAACTTAAAGTGAAACACCATAGTCTTATAAAACTGTAGATTTTATATTAATAAATGTAAGTTTTCAAATTGTAAACCTATTTATTTTTGGTATTCTTACAAGAGATAAAACATTATTTGGGTTTACATTTTCATCTTCTCTTAAACAAACAAACAAAAAGCACTCAGAACATGTACAATTTGCACTGACTACAAACTTTTTACTGTAATTAATGTGTAATTCTCTTTTAATTTGGGTAATGCCTTCTTTATTTATTTATTTATTTATTTATTAGTTACTGTTTAGTTCTACTTTTGTTTTGAGCTATGGCGTTGTTTACTGTAAGTGTTTTCTTTAACTATTACTTATATTGCTGTTATCCTTCATACTTATGTTCTATTGTTGTTGTACCATACTGTAAACCGAATGTTCAAATAAAACATTTCAATAAAAATAAATAAATAAACACAGTGTACTGTATATGTGCCTTTATGTACAGGTCATAGGAACGCCTCCGTCAGTTTCTAAACGTGCTACACTCATTGAGCCTATGTGACAAATTTTACATTGCTGAATTTAGCTTTAATGAGCTAAAAAATATCCTATCAAATCAGACTTTCAGTGTAATAATAATAATAATAATAATAATAGAAAATGCTTTAATTATGTAATCTATTTTACTGTAATAATACAATATCTGTATGACACTGTATACCCTATTATTATTATTATTATTATTATTATTATTATTATTATGGCGGCTGTGGCTCAGTCGGTAGAGCGGGTTGTCCACTGATCCACTAATCGTGGGGTTGGCGGTTCGAATCCCGGCCCGGGTGATCCCATGCCGAAGTGTCCTTGAACCCTAAGTTGTCCCCAATGGCAAGCTAGCACCTTGCATGGCAGCCCTGCTACCATTGGTGTGTGAATGTGCTCTCATTTGTAGGTCGCTTGTAAATGTAAAAATGATATTTCTGTAAAGCTGCTTTGAGACAATGTCCATTGTAAAAAGCACTATATTAATTAATTATTATTATTATATCATGCGTGTGTGTTAATCAGAAATTTGTTGCATGTAAACACCTTGTTCAGAAAATTCACTGAAGGAGATATATGCACATGCTCAGTTCGCAAGGAATTGTGGGTGGTAACAGATGCTTAGCTGTAGGCTAGGTATTTAGGAATGGCAACTCAGATATACTTACACTAACCATGTAACCCTGAATATTCCAATGCCTGAATATAGACCTTAAACCAAATTTGATGTGTATGTAAACATAGTCGTCATCTGACTCACAACTGTGCTCTCTTTGCGCCCCTTTGGAGCCAGGCCAAGATTATTGGCATGAACTTTAACTTAGCATTAACGTTATTTATCTTGAGATGTGGTTTATGTAGGGTTAATTATGAATCATGAGAAGACAGAAAAGAGTACCGGCAGTTTGTGAGAAGTGCTGGTACGCCAGAAAAACAGTCACGGCATGCCAAAGAGTAAAATGTAGAAGTGCTGGTACTACATACCGGTGAGTACCGGCCCACTGTGAACACTGATAATAGACAAACTAATCATTGCAGACATTTTATTTAAAATATTCATGTGCATGGATTATTTTTTGGTTGAGATAAAAAAATTTTTTTTTAAAGCTCAGCACCCCCCCCCCCCCTTCATAGATAGTATAAGTTAGGCATTAACCATCCATCCATCCATCTTCAACCGCTTACTCCTTTTCAGGGTCACGGGGAACCTGGAGCCTATCCCAGAAGGCATCGGGCACAAGGCAGGGTACACAACATTTGTTAAAATATCAATTCATTTTTCAATTACTGATTTGCATTTGACTTCAATCTCCTATTAAAGAAGTCAAATTTATGCATTATAGAACAGAACTTCAATTAACTTTTTCTGAAGAGCTCAGGTCCATTTTTATTGTCATCCTCACCATAAAACACACACACTGTCAGATGAAAATAGAAATCCTCCATGACCATAGAGCAACATACAAGACAACAAGTGTTCTGTACACAGAACCACATCATGTTAACATGGTGTACAAACTTAATTATTTTAAACACAGGACAGTGTGGAGAACTACAAATTGCACACTACACAAATACCGGATCAGCGCCTTAGCTGTTTGTTGTTGCTGTTTGGTTTTATATCTTTCTTCCGAGCAGCAAGACTGACTCGGAGACTGGAGAAGTTGTAAATGTCTCTGTCCACTACTTATATAATTGTACCAAGACTGTCTTTAGTTCATTCACCATCACGATACTAACAATTCCTATAGTTAGGATATAGTAAAGCAATACATGTTCCCCCTGTGATCGGCCAAAATGCATTATTAAACAAGGCCCACATTACTACCACTTTTAGAAGACTGTGTATTTGTCTATCCATACTGTGAGTAATGGTTTCTTTGTTTTGCATGACAGAGCACTTGGCAACCGCACACATGACGAACACTGCACACTAACATTTTACATCAGCAGTAAAGTACAGCATTTATTCAACATGCATCAACATGTATAACCTCGTATCTTTATCTTCACTTAAAATGAACAAATTTTAAAAAAATCATCATTGCAAGAGAACTCAAATTTCATATAAATAAAAATTTTGGCAAGATATCTGTATAGGTTATAGCCAAACTAAACACTAAGGTGAGACATAAACAGATAAATGTGTGCTAAACAAACTCAGCTTTCGGTCATCAGTACTTACATGTAATAATATCTATATATGTTTTTATTAAAAAGTAATTGGTTTTAAGGATGCCGATGCTTTGAAGGATGTGAATTGGAACAGAGTAATGTTATTCAATTGCGAATCTGTTTTTGGAGGATTTAAGTCTAATATGGTGAACAAATTATATTATAGAATTCAGGTAATTTTACTGGGGTTATCTCAAACAGTGTGGCAAGTAATAATCTGGGAAGAGAAGCAAATCAGTAAACGAATCATATGCAAATGAATATGTAAAAGAATCACATGTAAATGAATCACATGTGAATGAATAATATGTAAATTTCTCTTGGGGTGGGAGGGGTTGTTATCGGGGTAAAAATGTTGATTCTGTAAAGCTACAGTGGTCTGCAAAAGTTTGGGCAACCTTGTTTATTTCAATGATTTTCCTTCATAAATCGTTGGTTCTTAGGATTAAAAAAAATCAGTTAAATATATCATATAGGAGACAAACACAGTGATATTTGAGAAGTGAAACGAACTTTATAC
>JAFFST010055516.1:175495-187068 GCA_022414735.1 Noturus placidus
ACTGTCGAAACAGACAACTGATATCTCTTAGACAGCTCTCGGTATCCTTCCCCTAATTCATGATGGTGAACAATCTTTGTTTTCAGTTCATGTGACAGTTCTTTTGAGACTCCCATGTCGCTACTCTTCAGAGAAGATTCACAGAGGAGGGAAACTTACAATTGCCCCCCCTTAAATACTCTCTCATAATTGGGTTCACCTAGGTATGTAGGTCAAGGGTCACTGAGCTTCCCAAACCAATTTTGAGTTCCAATAATTGGTTCTAAAGATTTTGAAATCAGTAAAATGACAACAGTGCCCAAATTTATGCACATGCCTAATTTTGTTCAAACAATTATTGCACACTTCCTGTAAATGGTATAAAGTTCGTTTCACTTCTCAAATATCACTGTGTTTGTCTCCTATATGATATATTTAACTGATTTTTTTTAATCCTAAGAACCAACGATTTATGAAGGAAAATCATTGAAATAAACAAGGTTGCCCAAACTTTTGCAGACCACTGTATATGAAAATGAATCACATGAAAATGAATCACATGTAAATGAATCATATGTAAATTTTTCTTGGATGGTGGGGTGGGAGGGGTTGTTATTGGGGTAAAAATGTTGATTCTGTATAGATATATGTAAATGAATCACATGTAAACAAATCATATGTTAATGAATCATATGTAAAAATTTCTTGAGGGGGTGGGGTGGGGGGCTTGTTATCGGGGTAAAATGTTGATTCTGTATAGATATATTGTGTTGTATTCTGAATAGTGTCTGAGAATCCATAAAATATTGTTACTCAAAAAAAAAAAAAAGTATTTGGTTCATGATTGGTTCAATAAGTCTAAAGTATTTACTTTCTATTGTAACAGATCTCTGTAGCAGTTCTTCCTCATAAGCCCCAGTCATACAAGCTGGACCTACACTGCTCCAACACCCAAATCTCTTTATTTAAACCCTAAAACATGCCAGTAAAATTCCCTGGCAAAAAATTATGGGATCACCACACTTAGAGGATATTTGTCTGGATTTTTTTTTTTTTTTACTTTGTAGCTAGTAAAAAAAAAAAATCACAGATATGACACAAAACAAATTTTATTTAAATAGTGAACATTCTGGCTGTCAAACATACCTCAACCAAATTATTGTATGAAATTAGTTTAATTAATGGAAAATCAAGTTGAGATAAAAAATATAAATTCAGCTTGTAGTTTGCATTTCTAAAACAAATACCAGCGCAAGTCGAAAAATGCAAATTAGTCAGCAGTTAAAGAGAAAGTGCTTACAGACCTTAACAAGCTGTTGGACTTGGCTAATTGAAATGATTTCTGGCCCCAACAAAAAAGTTGTCAACTGAAACAATGGAAAGGATTATAAAACTCCTTCAAGATGGAAATCTGACAAGGAGTGCAGCAAAATATGTTGGCTGTTCCCAGTCAGCTGGGTCAAAAATCTAGTGCAAATATAGAAAGATGCTGAGTCCTGCTGGAAAAGGAAATCAGCATCGCCATAAAGCTCGTCAGCACACGGAAGCATGAAGTTCTCTAAAATCTCCCTGTGGATGGCTGTATTCTGTGCCTCTCCACTCTTCATCCAGACTCTGGGAACTTGATTTCCAAACGAAATGTAAGGTTTACTTTCACCTGAACATTGATTGTGATTGTGTAGTGAACCAGACTGAGAGATTAAACGCTCAGGAAACCTTTGAAGGTGATTTGAGTTAATTATCTGATTAGAGCTCTTCTCAGGGTGACATTTCTGTATTATAAATTCTTTATTCTAATATTTTGAGGGACTGGATTTATGATTTCCATGAGCTGTAAGTTGTAATCATCAAGATTAAAACAAGCAAAAAAAAATATTTCACTTAATGTGTAATGAATGTAGAATATATTAAAGTTCCACTTTTTGAATTAAATTACGGAAAATAAACTTGTCCACGATAGTAAAACTTTTTTTACATATAGAAAAGCCAAACAAACACCAGCACTAGACCCTAAACAGAAGAAAACAAGGTTACAGTGGGATACAGAGAAGCAATCATGGAGTGTAGATGATTAGATGAAGGTGATATTCAGTGATGAATCATGAATCTGCATTGGCCAAGTAGATGATGCTGAAACTTTTGTCTGGTGCCGTTTTAATGAAACATATAAAGATGACTGCCTGACAATCAATCAAATATCCCCACTCATTTTTGATATGGAGTTACATGTCAGGTAGAGGACCAGGGGACACCTCATTGCACAAGTGCTGACATTTGGACACTTTTCCTCATTCCATCGATAGAAAATAGGTTTGGTGATGAGGTCATTTTTCAGGATGATGATGCATCTTGCCACACAGCAAATAGTGTTAAAGCTTTTCTTCAGGAAAGGCAGATCAACTCGGGGGTATGACCAACAAACAGTCCGGATCTCAATCCCATTGAAAATGTATGGTGGACTTAAAAAAACTGGTCCATGACAAGGATCCATCCTGCAAAGCTGATCTGTCAACTGCTATTCTAGAAAGTTGGAACCAGCTTGATTGAGAATATTGGTTTTCATTACGGAATGGACTTCACTAATGAAAAACAATATTCTCCATCAAGCCTCAAAGAAGAAAAGAAAAGCCAGAGGAGCAGCAAAGTACTCATTGTGATTTTTTTTGTTGATGCTTCCATAATTTCTCTCTCAACATTGAGTGATTCCATAATTTTTTTCCTATACTTGATTTGGGAAAAAATATGCCATTAATTAAAATAATTTCATTTAATTTGTTTGAAGTATGTTTTACAAAGCCAGAGTGTTCTAAACAGAATTTATTTAATATCTGTAATTTGTTTACTTGCTACTAAGTGTGGTGAATCCACAATTATTGCCAGGGGTAGTATATCTCATCTGGAGTCTTTCATGTGTGAGGCTACCAAGCAGCTTTACACTGACCTTCCTGTGTTCATAAAGATTTCAACTAGCTTACCATTTAGAATTTATTGCACCAACCTAAATTTATTTATTTATAAAGTTTGCTTGGCATAATGAATGTAAATAAACTAAACATTAATTGCCATAGAATAAGCAGACTCACCATGTCATGGATTATCACTATTATGCCAACACAATCAAACTCTTGGCTAGAAATATTAGGGTTTCATATAAAATCAAAATATAGTATGCAATAGAAAGAATATACTCGTCAACAGCGTCAATCATCTCACACTCTACGCACTGTTTCTCACAGGGGTTCGTACTGCTCTCTTGAAACTCTCCATTAGATTATGGATTCAAAATAGAACACAACCCATCCCAAATAGTCTTTTTAATAGAATATTAATGGTTTTTAAAAAGCAAACATTTTTCTATTAGTACACTCAACATCGGGGTGTGGGGGTGAGGGAGCAATTTTGTCAATCAGTACACTGGACGTCTCAAAGGTGCTAGTGGTAAACATACACTGACAGTCCACTTTATTAGGAAAACCTGCACATTAATAAAGTTATCTAATCAGCCAATCATATGGCAGCAACACGACGCATAACGTTCACGTCAAACATCGGAATGAAGATTAAGCATGATATCGGTGACCAGATGGGATGGTTTGAATATTTCAGAGACTGGTGATCTCCTGCAAATTTTTACAAACAGTAGTCTATAGTGTTTACACAGAATGGTGTGGAAAATCAAGACATTGCGCGAGTGACAGTAACGTAAGTGGAAACGCCTTGTTGTTGAGAGAGGTCAGTTGAAAACAGCCAGTTTACAGATAAAGTAACTCATCATCACGCGTTCCAGCTATGTTGAGCAGAAAAGCATCTCAGCATGCACAGAACATCAAACCTTGACTTGTGTGGGTCTTCAACTGTCTAATTTCTGGGAGTCAGTGCCCATGATAGCCTCTCATTCTTGTTCTTGACTGACATGATTGGCTGATTAGATAACTGCATAAATGAGCAGGTGTTCCTATTAAAGTGGACCGGGAGTGTATATAATTTCATATAGAAGTAATGGATTGCAACTGAAGGAAATGCATACTACAGATATCCGAAAGCACTTTTACATAAGAATGTACAAGCAGGGGCCCCGTATACACAGGAACTTTGACAGAATAGCTGTGTAAAAAATAAATCTAACATTAGACATAATTGCCAAATTACAAACTGGCTTAAGGAAGATCATAAATGGTACCCAAACATATATCTGTAATTATTTACACACACACACCTTACACAAACCCAAGAATTACATCTTCAATGTGTAACGTTTTAACTCTAAGGTTCCAATTCTTTGCAGTTTAGTGCTGCCATAACAACTTGAATATATGCAGTTACAATCATCAGCTAATAACCAAGCTCTTTATGACCTTAACAGAGTGTGCTGGAGAAGGCCAAACGCTATAACATGGCCCTCCAGAACAGTTTGACACCTCCGATAGAAATCACTGAACTTCAAATGAACACGAATTCTAACTTAAGCATGCTTACATACATACAGTATCTCATCGATTTTTTTTTATGTATTTTTTTCAGATAGTAGGCTCCACCTCTGGAATAAGAAGGTTGTGTTTCACTTTATTCACCTCACTCATGTTGAAGCCAAGTAGTACTACAGTTCTCCTCTTCTGGATTGTTTTCATGCATCTGCTCCGTTTCATACCGAAGTGATGAAGCACATCCGTCTTGTTCAACCACAGACGGGCAGCGAGAGTTAGTATCTCCATTTTAGATGGATAGGGCTTATTGTGAAAGTACTTTGTGAGGAACTCTTTCCTGTTCTCAAAAGATTGCATCTCCATTCCTGCTGGGTCCATGACAAGCTCGACTGGGGCACAAGCATCATTCTTGCAGACCTTGATGCTTCTGTTGGTGTTTTTCTCAGCAGTCGACTCCCTCTTGGACTTTTCTTTGGCAGTTTGCTTCACGTCTGCATTCAGTATGATGTGTGGCTGAAAACTCTGCTGGATGGAGTTTACCATATCGCCATTGACATGCTCAGTCGTGTCCGGATTCAGACGCTTCTCTGATTCTTTGACGCTCTTGGGAGCGCACCGACAACGCTGTACGTGGATAGAAATGGTTTTGGGGGTCGATTTTTCTGAATACACCCCAAAGCAGTAGATACACTTGAAGGCAGGAGATTTCAGTATGGCATGGATGGTGGGTACAATGTGGTGCACTATTTTTAAATGCTGCTCATAGTCCTCCAAATTCTGAAGCTTCATCTGGCAGAATGGACACATTGTAGGTATGGCTTTCAGTGTGGGTGGGTATACAGCCTTCGCAGAGTCTGGGTACATCTTTATGTAGATTTTCTCTTGAGCACTAGTGACCAGCACAAGGTTGAGCTCTCGGTTATCCAGCAAGTCTTTGGGCACGTCTGTATTCAAGCTGAAGGTGGAAAATTCAATATTGCCTTCATCATCGCAGTTGAGTTTGTACTCTCCTTTGATGAAATCTCGGTTCTTCTTTATTTTCAAGTTGTGTTCTTTGTTTGAGTGCTCCATGATCTGCTTGAAGGAGTAGAACATCAGAGGGCAAAACAGGCACCTCAAACCATGCAGCAAATGCTGAAAGATCCACTGCTCCGTCAACAAAACCTTGCACCGTAGACATTTTACAGTATCGTCGTTCTGTTTCTTCAGGAACGGCGCAAAAACAGCCAATTTGTTTGGTCGGATTTTTTTACGTGGTACCTCTTTAGTACCTGAAGGTTCTGGTTTAGCAGGCACTACTGCAGCCTTTGATGAACTGATCATTGAGGACTGAGGCCCATTCTGTGTCATGACTATTGGTGTACGATTCACTACTTGACTAGCGCTGGACTGGCCAGGTACCGTGTTAACTTGAACAGGAGCCAAGGTGTACGTTGGGACGCCATTCACTTTGTTGCCTGTAGGAATGAGACGGACAGACTGAGAGGCTAAGATGGGCTGCCTGGGAGCAGACTGGTTTAGCTGTAGCCTGTGAGTAAAAAGCACGGGTGGACGTACACCGGTTTTGCCTGGGAGGTTGACCTGAACTGCTGGTGGCAGAAGCATCTGTTGGGCTGATTGAGATTGTGAAAGCCTAGGCACTGCCATGGCCATGGGTACCTGTTTAGAAGCATTCGGCATCACCATATTTATAGATTTAACAAGCGAAGAGGAAGACACTGTAGTCAAATCTTGAGGGATCCCACTAGAGGCCCGCTGTTGTAGTAAAGCTGGAGTCTGGGAGGAGAGGAAGACCTGCCTGCCTCCAGTAGCACACAGAAGACCTGTTGTGGTGGTTGGCCCTGCCATAAGCATCGTGCCATTAGATTTAGCTAATGAATGTGCTTTCATTTGCTTGCCTTGTTGCTCAAAGTTGGATCCTGTGACCATTCTTAAATGGCTGCCCTGATTCAAATTCGTCACAAAATTCAGCAAGTTCGCCCGCCCAGCATTTTGAGCAGAGACAGCCTTTTCACTGATGAACGGCATAATATGCCAGTGGAGATCCTTATGCTTGTCCGAGCTCAAAATGTGATACAGGAGATGTTCTATGGTCTCTGCTGGCAATTTACACTCCTTGCAGTAATACTTTGAATTCAGAACTCTGGCACTTTTGTTTGGACCAATTGTGTTTTGGACACTTTCCAACCTGTGCCCAAAGTAACGGTTCAACAATGTAGCATAGTGGTTCACCAAGACATGTTTCTTCATCACATACAGTAAAGAGTCAGAATAGCCGCAGTTCACACACATGTACCTATCATCGGCCAGGTCGCAAGAGGATGTGAGGGTTACAGTCTTAGGTGGCGGAATAACTGACATGTTGGGAGTGAATGTTGCTCTTTGAGTCATAGTGTGAAAATACTTCAGGTGCTGATTTATGGTTTCTGGGCGGCTGACAAAAGGGCAACTGGGGCAGGCTAAAAGTGATGCGAGGTCTAGTTCCTCCCTATGACACCGCATTATGTGACTTCTGTAGGTGTTAAAAGACCGCGAGGAAAACCAACACAGGCTGCAGCACAGTGATTCCCTCCGATATTTCCACTTAATGAGGGGAAAAAACAAAAACAGTAATTTCCATGTTAAAATTTTGTACCACTGAATCATTCAAGCAGTTAACACTGACCAAATTTTCTTTCGTGCAATCTTTGAGATCTTCTGAAGACAACGGAAAGTCACTAGTTCATTCGGTTTTCAAATGTAATACATCATTCAATACATTTCATTCTCTTGGGGAATCCAAAATCACCCCACAAACTTACTAGAGCTGCAAAATTCACAAAATGGATGATGCATTGATGACAATCATGTACAAGGATCAACGCTGCACTGTTCATTTGACCACGTTTTGCCAATAGCGAGTGTCAGATTAAACAAAATATTAATACATCAATCATTTTTAAATATAATAATAATTATTATTATTAACAGTAGCCCTAAAGTTTATTGAACTGAAATTCAACATTCCGACCTATTAGAAAAGGTTATTTGATCAGGACATAGTACTGACAAGCGCTGTTCATCCGAATGTGTTTAGCAGGACAGTGGACAACGATGCATGCTTACCTTTTTCCTCATCTTGCCAACATGCCCATCGGTGAAATCGCTCCATTCCGTGTTGTTGAAACTTGCCTCGCCGGCATCAAAGGGTCTGTATTCCTGTTCATAAAGATTACATAAAGACTTCGTCCTATTTAAGACTTGAGTTCTGATCTCAAGTAGCCTTGACGTTTCTAGCAAACACTTACCTCTATTAAGTCCTGACAATTCTGCAGCGCAATGTCGCACAGAATACTCTTCACCTTTTTTCGTGATCTTCGGAGTTTCGCCAAATCATTCACGGGCACTTGATACATGTTGTTGCTGGCACTACAGGGTACAGAACAAGCAATCATTACCACCTCTACCATCAATCCATTACAGCATGTGTGTATATATACACACACCAACAGATATAGATATATAGACAGTGTGTGTGTGTGTGTGTGTGAGAGAACCTGTTAGGTCTAACATTAAAGCTGGAGAATAACTGTGCATAGTGACAGCCTAGTTACACCTGGCTCTATAAATCAGGGGCTTGGAGCTGTCATTACAGGTTAATCAAACAGAAAGCAGTTTTTTTTTTTTTTTTTTTTTTACATACATCAAAGTGAATACAGGCTCGTAATGTAGCGCAGAACCGTCCGCGAGTTTTGCTCACGTGAAAACGTCTCATAGAAATGACGTGGACATTTGTAGAGGAGCTTATAATATTGCCCTAATAATGAGAATAAAAGTGCTATAATGAATGAACTCCACGAGCTAGTTGTCCATCGTTAGCCCCTGAAGTAAGAGCAGCTGGGGAAAGGGCCTGCTGTGGAGGTGAAGTTGATGCGCCGCTGTGAGTCCAACACGGACCGGAGAACGCACGCACTACTCCTGCTGCAACACCGACGCTCAGCTCGGTATAATGTCACACTGACGCGATCTGTAACTGGGCGGTGTGTGTGAGTGAGAGACCGTCTGTGTCTCTACCTTCAGTGTCCGCTCAGGAGGAAGAAGGCGGTCGACTTTTGATGCTTTTCGGCTGCGTGTGTTGTCTTCCGGCGTCACCGCGAGGCGCGCGCGCAGTATGATGGTTTTGAATCTACGCCGTCCACAGGTTCACGCTTCCAGTCGCGCGCGGCTGTACTGTGGATTGTGTAAAAACATCAGGCCTAGCTTATTTAATATCTCTCTCTATATATTTTTTAAATGTATTTATTTATTTATTTATTTTTACGCTTTTGTGTCCACCTCTGTGAAACACTAGTCCGCTCTTTCTGGAAAACATGGCGCACAGGAAGACAGGAAGTGACGTGGGTAATTTGCGGATGGCAGTGAAAAAAAAGTCCTTAGATAAAAAGAAGTGGGCGTGGTCAACTTCGTAACGTCATATTTGAGTGGCGTTTGTGATTTGAGTTAATGGTGAATGCGGCCATTTTCTTCTGAACTTACCTGTTAGGCGTAAACTCCCACCTGTGGCCATATCTTCATCATACACTTAACAACTGGAGTCACTTGATTAAAAACTTGTTCATTTAACATATTAATAACTAAGTCTTGCTCACCTAATCAAGGTTCTAATTGGCTTTTCGGTGTAACTACTGTCAGCTTATAGCTTCTCATAACACTAGACTTCAGAAATTGGTTGAGAAAATGCCTTTTCCTACGATGTCTGCTCTGAAGATGTTAAAATACTAAATACTTTTTACTTAATTTGGATTTTTTTTTATCACAATATAATTCCCATAGCTTTATTTGTTATTTCAGAGTTTTGATAACTTTATTATTATTCTAAAAGGTGGAAAGGAAAAGAAAAGAATGGGTGTGTCTAAACTTTTGACAGGTAGTGTATATACACACACACATTAGAACTGACCATTTGTTAGCCACACTGGGGGAAATAAGTACTGAATGCTTCAACATTTTTTTCATTAAATGTATTTCTTATGAGGTTATTCACATCAAATTTTCACCAGACTTCAGTATTAACTCAAGAAATCCACACATTAAAGTCCATAAATGACGTTATGTGTAATAAAGTGGAATGACACAAGAAAAAAGTATTGAACATGCTAACTGAAATGTATTTAATACTTAGTGGAGAAGCCTTTGTTTGTAATGACAGCTTCAAGACACTTCCTGTATGAGGAAATGAATGGGCCGCAGTATTCAGGTGTGATTTGGTTCATTCTTCTAAACATATTGTTTTTAAATCTTGTTCAATTAGATTCAAGTCAGGTGATGGACAGGGTCATTCTGACAGCTTGATTTTTTTCCTCTGAAACCAATTGAGGGTTTCCTTTGCTGTATGCTTTGGATCGACAGGGCGGCTGTGGCGCAGTTGGTAGAGTGGGTTGTCCACCAATCGTAGGGTTGGCGGTTTGATTCCGGATGACTCCACATACCGAAGTGTCCGTGGGCAAGACACTGAACCTGTGTGTGTGAATGGGTGAATGGGACACAGTGTAAAGCGCTTTGGATAAGAGCGCTTTGGATAAAAGCGCTATATAAGTGCGCCATTTACCATTTACCACCGTTGGTCTGCTGGGAGGTCCGCCCACGTCTCATCTTCATCATCCTGGTGGATGGGAGCAGATTCTTCTCAAGAATCTCCCGGTAAAAGGCACCATTCATCATTCTTTCAATTATATAAAGCCTGCCAGTACCATGTTATGTAAAACAGCCCCACACCATGATGCTTCCACCTCCAGACTTCACTGTTGATGTAGTGTTTTTAGGGTGAAGTGCAGTGGAATTTCTTCTCCAAACATGGTGTGTAGTATGACAGCTAAAAAGTTAAATCTTGCTCTCGTCTGACCAGACTACACTATCACAGTATCTCATAGGCTCACCCAAATGAGTTGTAGCAAACTTTAAACGAGCTTCAACATGCCTTTTCTTTAGTAATGGAGTCTTGTGGGGTGAGCGTGAGCAGGGGAGTGCATTGCCTATTGTTTTCTCTGTGACAATGGCACCTGCTGCCTCCAAGTGTTTCTGGAGCTCTTTCCGAGTGGACCTTGGCTCTTGGGTATTCTTATGCACTATTCTTCTGACTCCCTGGTCAGAAATCTTGCTCATTGCTTTTACCCATGAGATGTTTCTTGTGTGACACCTTGGTAACAAAAAACTTTTTATAGACCATCAATTTACTAATCCAGCTGATATTAATTTCACAGATAAGAGGTTTAATTGCTTTCTAACTACTTACGGATTTCAGCCGGTTCCTTGCCTTACCTTGCCATGGAGAACTGCTTTTTTTTTTTCCTGTCATTCCACTTTATTACACATATCTTTATTTATGGACTTTATCCATATGGACTATATAGTACCAGATGTCTTGATTTAATTCTGATGTCTGGTGAAAATTTAATGTGAATAACCTCATTGGAAATGTTTACACGTTTTATTTCCCCCATTGTATGTCTACAAACAATAGATCCATCCATCTGCTGAGACTAAGATAAAGGAATACCTATACTAGTCTTAAAACCTCTGTGTCTACATTACATGAAATATGTTTTAATAAAATGCTTTCTGAATTTTCATACATTTCTAGCTCTGAAAATGAGTGCCTTTAATTCCAAGACCCATGTTCAAGACCCATGGCAATGAGCTGGCAATTTAGTGATGAGGAAAAAAACTCTTTACAGTACATGATAATCAACATGCAACATGACACACCTGATGTACTGTACCAGCTCAGCAAGTCAGTTCATCAAGAAAAATACCTTTCCTTATTCTGGTTCAATTGAAACAGAAAACCATAAAAAGCAATTCATGAGAGTTCAAAAAAATATCTATGTTTGAAAAAAAAAACATGTATGTATGTATGTTTATATGTTTACAATTTCACTAGTATGGTCCGCTCGGTTAAAACACTAAAACTGGAACAGTAATGTAATATAATTTTCCAAAATAAAGCGTAATGCAGTCTGTAAAATTAAGGTTTATATATAAGCCTATATAAACATGATCTATAATTAATATATATACAGTGCCTTGCGAAAGTATTCGGCCCCCTTGAACTGTTCGACCTTTTGCCACATTTCAGGCCTCAAACATAAAGATATAAAACTGTAATTTTTTGTGAAGAATCAACAACAGGTG
>JAFFST010055516.1:207733-219542 GCA_022414735.1 Noturus placidus
ATTTTGCACGCCCAATTTTTCAGTTTTTTATTTGTTGAAAAAGTTTGAAATATCCAATAAATTTGGTTCCATTTCATGATTGTGTCCCACCTGTTGTTGATTCTTCACAAAAAATTACAGTTTTATATCTTTATGTTTGAGGCCTGAAATGTGGCAAAAGGTCGAACAGTTCAAGGGGGCCGAATACTTTCGCAAGGCACTGTATTTCAATGTTAAACCGGAGAACCCGTAGGAAACCCCTGAAGCACGTGGCAAACATGCAAACTCCACACACACACATGGCAGCGGTGGGAATCAAACCCTGACCCTTTTTAAAAATTCTGTTTCAGAAACTTTACAGATTGCATCAGTCATTATGTAACATAATTTCAATAAATCAAATAATTAATTTGTAAAAATACTTTGCGTTTTCCCCAGTATGTTCCTGCAGGACACAAACACTCGCCATGAGCCCATGCAGTTACTTCTATTACAGAATCATGCCTGATTTTAATGCAGTGCCGCCTGAAAGCCCAAAGATCACGGACATTCAGTGTTGATTTTCACCCTTGTCCCTTGAGCACAGAGATTTATCCAGATTCTCTGAATCATATTATGTACTGTAGATGATGAGATTTACATTGAGGAACATTATTCTGAAACTGTTCCACAATTTGTAGATGCAGTTTTTTGCAGATTGGTGAACCTTTGCCCATCTTTACCTTTGAGAGACTCTGCCTCTCTAAGATGGTCTTTTTATACCCAATCATGTTACTGTCCTGTTGCCAATTAACCTAATTAGTTGCAAAATGTTCCTCCAATTGTTTCTTTTTAGTAATACTTACTTTTCCAGACTTTTGTTAACCCCATCCCGACTTTTCTGAGATGTGTTACGGGCATCAAATTTAAAATTACCTTATTTTCCCCATAAAATGGTACCTTTCCTCTGTTTAAGCATGTTATATTGTGATTACATTATGGGTTTATGAGATTTGCAAATCATTGCATTCTGTTTTTATTTACATTTTACCCAGCATCCTAACTTTTGGAGTTGGGGTTCTATTTCACTACCAAATGGGCTCATACACCAAATACCATATTTTATATACCATAATTTATAGCTCAATGGCATTTGAAGAGAATGACTTACAGTTAGAAAACCAACTGTTCAATCAAGTGTTCATCTAGGTCTAAGGTATTATGCACACCTTTCAGATTTTTGATATTTAACCCTACAATGCATGAACCAAAAAATCTACACAGACTGACATTTTTGGTAACTGGGCAAAATGTAATTTTTTTTTTTAAACTGTGTAGTGAACTTGTCATGTATTGAAGGTTGAGGACGGATGCGAGTGCAGATAAGATTACAGATGAGATGCAGACAAATCCAAAACATGAGACATATGCGTGGCCAACCAGGCAAATGGTCAGGTGATTGGAAAACGGGCATAAACAAGACAAAACAGAATCTAAAAATAAGAACGAGAACAGGATCAAAACTATGGCACATAAACAAGGAAGAAGGAACGCTTGGCACGGTGATAACACTCAATACTTCGCCCTGAACATAGACACACGAGGGGTTTAAATAACAAACATAATCAGGGGTGAAACACAAAACAGTTGAGAACTATGATAACACATGGGAAACACTCAATAACAATACAGGGGCAGAGACAGGACATAAACCATAACAAAACACACGTATCAAAAGTAAACAAAGTCAATGTCAGTGAAAAACCCGGAAGTGAGTTCTCATGCTTCAAGATCGCGCTTTGGGTTTCAGAGCATGCAGTGCGCTCCAGCACCTTGTGCAAAGGGAAATCATGACAGAGCCATCCCCCCAAAGTCCTAGTCCTCTGGGATACCCTAACCCCTTACCCCTAACCCTAAGCTTCAGTGGAACAGGAAGGCAGAGCAACATCCTTTGCAGAACAGGAAGACAGAGTGATATCCTAAGCAGAACAGGAAGGCCTTGACCTCGGACTGAAACTTGGCATGGGAGGCCGTCTCTTTGACCATGGACAGGAACGTGGCTTGAGAGGCAATTTCTTCGACCTCGGACAGGATCATGGATTGAGAGGCTGTCTCTTCAACTTCAGACTGGAACTTGACTTTATGCTGGAGCTGTGGAGATGAGACCACCTCATGGGTCTCGTGCTGAGGCTCTGGGGAGAAGGTCGCCATGTTGACCTCCAACTGAGGTTCTGGAGTTGTGACTACCTCATGGATCTTGAGCTGGAGCTCTGAGGAGGAGGTAATCATGTTGACCTCCAACTGTTGCTCTGGAGCTGAGACCATTTTGTGCATCTTGTACTGGAGCTCTGCAGGTGAGACAACCTTGTGGCTCTCAGGTTGGAGCTCTGGAGATGAATTTGCGACGTTGTCCTCCGGCTGGAGCTCAGCCCTTGCTCGCTTGTGGAGCCATTTGTGGGTATGCCAGCTGCTTTTAAAACATTCCCGGGAGCAGAGATATGATCCGTGGATCCCAAGATTACTCCATGTAGGACAATGTAGGGAGGCGTCATTACGGCAGCCCTCGGTCTTGCATGCCTGTATCACCCCTACTATCACCCTGTCGGCCTGGTGCTGTAGCTGAACTGTGAAGGCCTCCATGTCGATAAACTCATAAAAGGTGTGGAATGTCAGATCAGGCTTGCTCGTCACACGGACTCCACTCAAAAGTTGATCCAGATTGTAGCTCTGCCCTGGACGCCCAAACTCCTTCATGAGTAGGTCCGCAAACTGAATTACATTGTTTAGGGCACTTGACCCTGTACTGGCCAGATGCTCTGCACGATCAGGGGCTGGGCCCTAAAGCCAGGACACAATGAACCCAAGCCACTGCGCCTCTTGTCCGGCTCGGGGTTCACCAGACTCGAAAAGTACATTTGACAGTGGAACATGAACTGCTATGGGTAGCTGCCCAAGTCGTATTATGGGGCAGGGAGTTCTATGTCCATCCACTGGGGAAACTGGACTCACATGAATGGTGGCCAGACATTACTATGTACTCTGGTGTGATGCTCTCCTCGCTATCCTGCTGCATCCATAATAGGCGAAGTATTCTGTCATGTAATTTAACATTATTGAGGTAATTAACATGATGACTAGTGTGGTCAAAAAACAGTCAATGGGTCAGGCAATTGGTAAACAGGCGTAAACTAGGCAAGGCAAACAAACGCACATAATGAGAAACAAGAAACAAGATCAATTAGTAAAAAACAAAACAAGGAACAGGGTACAAACGCTTGGTACGGTGATAACACTCAATACATTGCAAAGTGCAAAGAGATATGAGAAGTTTAAATAACAACTGAAACCAAGGGTGAATACAAAACAGCTGAGATTAATGATGACACATACAGGAAACAACCAATGACAATACAGGCTAGACAGGACATAAACCATAACATATGCACATGTTGAAAGAAAACAGTCAGGGTCACTGAAAACCCAAAAGCATGCACTCGCTTAGAGCCTGGGTTTCTGAGCATGCTGCATGCTACAGCGCTAGCTTGAAGGGAAATCGTGACATTGAGCTTTAAATTATGGTATATTTTGTGTATGAGTCCATATGGTATAAAAACATCACAAAGTTTAGATTTGATCTGACAGTTTATTTTAATAAATTTCAAAAATAAAAACATGAACACTTTATAGTTGGCTTTGTGACTGTAAGTCATTCCTCTCAAATGCTATTGAGCTTTAAGGTATGATGTATTTTGTGTATGAGCCCATTCAGTAGTAAAATACTTGGCAATTTTACACATGATGGATGGATGGATCGTAATAATGTGGAAAAACGATTAAAGAAAGGAGCTACCATACAAAAAAAATGCCCGTCTTCAACTAACGCTAATGTATTAACTAACGTAAAGTATTGATTTTGGGGAGCAAGAGACAAAGTACTTGCTAAGCGTTGCCGCCGGTGTTGTGCGCATCATTCCGTATACCTATTACATTTCAGCCCACATTAAGAACTGCTAACACTACTTAAAACATGTGAACCTTATCTAACTATTACCAATAATTAATCTTATAATAAGATGAAATAAAACTCTGAAATTCGACAAGTAGATGTGGGTTTGTTCGTCTTTAATTTATCAGATTATTTATCATGAATTAAAGCTTGTGCGACTTGAGTGTGGAGGGGTGATGCAAGAGCATAAACAAGTCTCCAAATGTGATGGCGCCCTGCAAAGGGAGTTGCTGGGATGTTGCTGCACATTATTTTAAGATGAAAATTTCTGATTATTTAATAATAATAAAAATAATACTAATACATTTAAATGATAAGCCCTCATGGGCCCTCTCAGTATGCGGGGCCCCAGGCAATTGACTGCCCTGTGGGTAGGCCTCTGGTTGTACTACAGATCAAAAAAAAAAAAAAAAAAAAAAAAGCCCCCTAAACTTGAAATTACTACTCAACTTGAGATAGTCTTTCCTTTCCAGTTTATGAAGTGAAGGCAAATCAACATAGCTGTGCACAGCATCAAAAATAAACAAAATAGCACTTCTTACCTTTAAATGCACTACATTATATTTTATTACTCCTATCAAATACAGCAACTACCTTTTTAAAACGTCTGTTGTTTTCAATATTTTATTTTAATGTTCAACCAAATGCAATATGATACAGTGTCTGACTCCTATCACCAACAGCCACTAGATTTTGAAAATAAGTGTTATTTTTGTGTAAATTATTCATTTAATTTTTTTGCTAAAACATTTATTCCCTTTAGTTATAGATGTATAACTCCTACAATCAAAAAGTTATCCATCCATCAATACATTTTCTGTACTGATTATCCAACACAAGGTCGTGGGGGAACCTGGAGTCTATCCCAGGTGACTCAGGGCACAGGGCGTGGAACACCATGGATGGGGTGATAACCCATCGCAGAGCACAAGTGTACACACACACGACAATTTGGAAATGCCAATCAGCAGTCACTGCATGTCTTTGGACTGGGGGCGGAAACCGGAGTGGCCCAGGAGTGCCCCATGCAGGCTCCACACACACACGGTGGAGGTGAGAATCGAACCCCCAGCCCTGGAGGTGTGCTTAGCCATTAAGCCGATCCCCCTAACTCCACCCACACAGTTATTGGTGTTTAATAATTTATCTTTTTAAAAACAACATTACAATAAAAACCACTGACTTTAAAAACGTAGTTGCTGTGGTTCCATGTGTACCCCATAGTAAAAAGTTGAGAAAATAAAAAAATAATTAAGATAAAAATGTAACTGCTGTAAGTAATATAGATAATAGACAGTAATTCTGTCCAGTTTACTGTTATGGTTACCTTGTACTCATTGTAACTCCTATGCTTTAAAAAAAAAAAAAAAAAAAAAATTTGATTTTTCTATATCTATCTTAAATTAAAAAAAAAAATTAAAGACGAGTTTGTCACGTTGAGGTTGGATGAAGCGGAAACAGGCGCAGACTGGCTTTTGCATATTTATTTGCATGATCTCCAAAACACAAATAAAGACAATACAAATACTCTACCCTGAAAGAAGGACTAGAAACAAAAATACTCAAGCTAATAAACATGAAACAAAACCTACTTCTCAGACTGACTTCCAAAACACGGTGACAAGAGTCTATACACACACACACACACACACACACACACACACACACAACGAAAGACAAAGACTACATGCTCAACCAGCGCTATATATACCCCCTCAGTGCTCATTAACAAAACAAGAAACAGGTGCCGGAATCCATATGACCCATAGTGAACCCATGTGACCTGCAGTGGCAGATGGGAAATGGAGTCCACCGGCACACTGGGGTGGAGACACAAAGTCCAGGTGCTAAGGATAGTCACTGCCAGTGTTCGGCCACCAGAGAGAACCAGCCAAGGTGCAGTGCCACACCTGGCCAACAGGGGGAATCGTGACAGATCCCCCCCAGGGCGCTCCTCCTGGAGAGCTATCAAACATTGCCCCTGTTGGAGGTCCCGGTCCCCGGGGCAGAATGTTCCAGGCAGAAGCCAGGGACCGAGGCAGTCCTGGCCGGGTAGCCGGGTGCTGAAACACCCCTACCGGTGATGGAGTTCGAGGTGCAGCCTCCGTCTGCTCAGGAACGCCTCCCACAGAGGCTCGGGAACGCAGGACGCCTCCCACAGAGGCTCGGGAACGCAGGACGCCTCCCACAGAGGCTCCTGAACACAGGATGCTCTCCCCCCGGTCTTGGTAGCACTGGAGGCTGCTTGATTAGCGCCGGATTGGATCGTCGCCGGGCCTGGACACAAAAGAGCAAAGGTCACTGGGCTTACCTCCCTCCAAGGCTCGGGGACGCAGGACGCTGCCCGCCGGGGTCCAGGAACGCAGGACGCTGCCCGCCGGGGCTCAGGAACGCAGGCCGGCTCGCCCGCTTCCTGAGGGGCTGAGACCTCCCCCTCGGTCTCTGTGGTGCCTGAGGCGGCCAGGTTAGCCTCCGGCTGAGGTTCCAGGGCGTGCTGTGTGACCAGGGGTTCAAGAGCATGGGCTTTGACATGGCTCTCAGACGTGGACGAGACGGGGCCTTCAGGCGAGCACAGGGACGAAACGGGGCCTTCAGGCGAGCACAAGGACGAGACAGGGCCTTCAGGCGAGCACAAGGATGAGACGGGGCCTTCAGGCGAGCACAGGGACGAGACGGGGCCTTCAGGCGAAAACATGTAAGACACGGAGCCTTCAGGCACGGACACAAGGGAAGCGGGGCTCTCGGGGATCATAGGCACATGTGAAACTGGACTCTTGGACTCGAACGCGACTGAAATCCACAAAAACCTCCTGGGGAAATTGCATAGAATCCAGCTTTGGCATTCTGGGCGTGGATGTCCGGGGTCTGGTTTTTCTTCTTCTTCGTACTGTCGCCATGATGAGGTCTGCTGTTTCCTGATACGGTCTTTCGTTCTGTCACGTTGAGGTTGGATGAGGCGGAAACAGGCGCAGACTGGCTTTTGCGTATTTATTTGGGTGATCTCCAAAACAACACAAGTAAAGACAATACAAATACTCTACCCTGAAAGAAGGACTAGAAACAAAAATACTCAAGCTAATAAACATGAAACAAAACCTACTTCTCAGGCGCATAAACAAGGAACAAAAACCTACTTCTCAGGCTGACTTCCAAAACACGGTGACAGGAGTCTATACACACTCACACACACAACGAAAGTCAAAGACTACATGCTCAACAAACTATATATACCCCCTCAGTGCTCATTAACAAAACAAGAAACAGGTGTCGGAATCCATATGACCCATAGTGAACCCATGTGACCTGCAGTGGCCGATGGGAAATGGAGTCCACCGGCACACTGGGGTGGAGACACAAAGTCCAGGTGCTAAGGATAGTCACTGCCAGTGTTCGGCCACCAGAGGGCGCCAGAACCAGCCAAGGTGCAGTGCCACACCTGGCCAACAGGGGGAATCGTGACAGTTTTTAAATCTAGTTGTTGTAATCCATAGAAATAATAGACTGTATCTTACTGAATTTGGTTCTACACGTGTACCACCTAGAATACAATAGTTTTTAAAATATATATATATATATTTTTTTTTTAAATATATTTTTTTTTAGATTTTTGCCCAAAATGTAACATTTAAAAACAAAACTTTTCTCAGTGTTGTTGATATACTAATAATTTATAATCTTACATAGTTGCCCATGTAATATCCTTTTAGATGGTCCCTTACTGCCTCTATCAATTTATAACACTCCTGAGAGCTGAATGCTGCAATTCAGAAAGCTGGAGCTTTGCCCACTCCACAGTAACAAAAAAACAAACCGTCGTGTCCTTTTTGTGTATTTATGTATTGAGAAACAGAGGACAGATACTGCCACTTTCCCACTGTACTTGTTAATCAGTCACATCTGATTAAGATTAAAGTGGACTTTGTTAAACTGTAACTGTCAGGCAGGAATGCTTTAATTCCTGCCTGACAAGTCAGCTTTAATCAGTAAAGAACATGGAACAAGGGAGAGTAGATTATTCAGGGTGTAATTCCTCAGATGAGCATGAGGAGGCGCCAGAGTGATATCAGTCAATTAGAACAATTAGAACACAAAACAGCCTAAACTATGTGATGGACATGTAAGAAACTGTTAAATTGAGAGGATGTTGCTCAGAGGATTTAAGGCAAAGGCATTTAAGTTAATAGAACCTGATTATTAGAAAATATTCAGATCACATTCAGAACGGGAGGTGCAAACCTTTTTTAAGGTGCAAGCTATTCTCTCATAGTATTTTTCTTTGAAATATAACAAACCAAATGGAATCAGTTGCATTTTTGTCCTAAGAGAGTTACCTGTAAAGACTAATAACTTAAATACACAAACATGAACAGAGCCAAGCACTGAATCCTGTGGAATCTTGGATAGAATTAATGCTAGTAGCGTGCTGTGATGTTTCACTTCCCTGTACCCACCATCTGTCTCATCAATTCCACAGAAAGTGTGTATATTAATATTAATTGGTGCTGTCCTTAAGATAAATGTTACATTGCATACAGGACATTTAATGTTTCAAGTGATAAAAGAATATTAATCTACATTTGTAAGGTTCTGGAACATCCTGTAAGTCTGTGGGGGGGGGAAAAACGAAGCATAATGTGAGTCGGCGGGTGTCTCCGATTGGCCTGCTTTGTACTTTCAGCTTGGACATCCTGAGCCCATCCGGTCCTGCCGGCAAAACTAGTATGTCCAACCCATTCATATAAAGTGTTCGAGTTGTAGCACAAATTTTCAGATTTACTAAGTGAAGATGACATTTTTGTAGAAAGGTAAGTTCATTCGGAAGAAAAATCTGTGAAATACAAAGATCAGAGATTTTACAAAAGCCTTACGATACAAATCTCATCAAATGTTAGATTAGCACTACTAATTGAAGTGCACCTATTATGGATTTTTTTTTTAATATTACCTTTCATGCAGTGTGTTATAGGAGTCTGTTTGCGAAAGTAGAAAGTCTGCAAAGTTTCAAAAATAAAAGTATCAATAAAAGTACCAAAGAAGGAATCAATTCTGAACCAATCACAACAGACTGGGACATCTGACCAATCAGAGCAGAGTATGCTCTCTGAAAGGAGGAGTTTAGAATGAATCCTTTAGAACGGATCATTTAATGAGTCGTTTGTGACACTAAAGGAAAAAGGTAATGCTGCAGATTAAATTATGAGCACGTTAAAGTGTTTCTTGACCTCAGATGCATGTAAATCTATTGTATGAGACCTCTAAAACATAATCAGGCACATTTCAAATCCATAATAGGTGCACTTTAAAATGATCTGAATACAATTAAATCATGTTTTATTCTCTTACATTCCTTCTGCAGATATATCTATAACTACTATCTATCTACTAACTACTATACATGGCACTTTCTGAACAACTGAGCATTCACCAGTGCTGTGCTACAAATATATTACATAATAGATAATAAATACAGTGGTGCTCATAAATTTATTTTGCAGAATTTGCAAAATGTTAATAATTGGAAAAAAAATATCATTAAAATTGCATGTATTTGTTTTTTTTTTTTTTTTTAATTTAGAATAATTTATTATGAATAATCTATTTCACATAACAGATGTTTACTTTTAGTCCACAAGACACAATAATAACTGAATTTACACAAATGAACCAGTTCAAAAGTTTACACACGCTTGATTATTAATACGGTGTGTCCTTTCCTGGATGATCCACAACTGTGTTTATGTTCTTTGAGAGTTGTTCATGAGTCCCGTGTTAATCCTGAGCAGTTAAACTGCCCACTGTTTCTCAGAAAAATCCTCCAGGTCCTGCACATTCTTTACTTTTTCAGCATCTTCTGCATATTTGATCTCTTTCCAACAGCGACTACATGATGTTCAGATCCATGTTTTCACACTGAGGACGACTGAGGGACTCGTACACGACTATTACACAAGGTGTAAACGTTCACTGATGCTCAAGAAGGCAACACGATACATTAAGAGTCGGGGGCAGTAAACTTTTGAACAGGACGATTGGTGTAAATTGTTATAATTTTGTATTTTTTGTTTTTCATTTAGTCCTACCCTTCAGAAGCTACGTAAGATCTTTACATGTTCCCCAGACGACAAAATAATGCAGTAGTGGTTTGAAAGTAGAGGTTTTTCAAGTAACCAGAGGTTGTGAGTTTAGATCCCAGTACTACCACAGAGAAAGTTTTGGGCCCTTGAACAATTCCGTTAATCTGTTAACTGCACAGCTCTGTGCCTGATTTGTCACTACATTTACAGTATGTACAGTATGTATATTTGTACGAATTAGGTCTGAGTGTTTAAAACATTGCACCCTTTGCTATCGCAGGTCCCACAGGTTGTGCCAGGCGCTCCAAGTGTGCTTTTCCTGTCCTTGGCACTTCTTGACCCACTGCCTGTGCTGTAATGAAACGGGTACTTGAGCTACGCTATAGCTCTGATTCTCTCTGGGTTATTTTTAACCCAGTTCCAATTAAAGCAGCCCATTTGCCCTCAGGCCCCAGTGGAACGATAACATTTCTCCATGCCTCACTTGCAGAAAGGCAGACAGGAGACATGATTAATCTTTTAAGAGCACAGACATGGATGATAAAATTCTAGATTTCACCAATAACACATGATACACGTGTAATGTGTCAGTAATTAGTTTAAGAAGTTGCTGAAATAAGTCAGATGTTGAGGGTATATACGTATGTTTCCAGATGTTGCATCAGATTTAGCTGAGGCTTACCAGCTCGTCAAGAATGTAGAATTTTATATCTGTGGCTGAAACTGTGTGATTTGACAAGTCTGAAAATAATTTACTTCTGACTTGAAGCTATGGAAGAAATACATCAATGGAATGATTCCTGTAATAGTGACAGCATCTATCTATCCCATGGTAATTTAGGCACCCTGCCATATTAAACTCCATCTTTTGTTACATTTAATGTTGTCTAATGGAGGACGTACAAATTGCATCAAGCCACAGTTGCAGACATTAAGCTTATGACAAGTAATCACTGAAGATCAAGAGGTTTCAGGTTGGTGGTAGAAGAGAAGACATAAAGACATAAATAAGTTGATAATGATTGTCTTTAGTTACCTGGCTAGGTTTCTGTACATTTTCATCCTACACAGGATACCTGTGTAGGGAACCTGGAGCCTATCCCAGTGACCTCGGGGCACAAGGGATTTTTGTAAAGGGGTGGAGCTCACATCCTGAACGGGGTGCCAGTCCATCACAGGGCACAATCACACTCACACTGACACACCCATTCACACAGTACATACAATGAGGACAACCAACCTACAAGCTATGTCTTTGGACTGGGGGAGGAAACCAGAGTACCTGGAGGAAACCCCCCTTGGAGATCTGAGGCAAACGTGCTAACCACATAGACACCATGCCCCCCATGTAAGAATCAATGGGTACAAAATGTAGCTGCAAGCATTTTAGCACAGGCCTACAATGTGTACATGTGTTATTCAATTCCGTTTTAATGTTTAACACTAGATCCTGTCTTAAAGCAACATTACAGGAATCTGCATATCGATTTAGATCACTAATGAGCAAGCCAGAGGCAACAGAAACTCCCTGAGATGGCATAAAGAAGAAACCTTGAGAGGAACCAGACTCCATCCTCTTCTATGGAACAGAATCAGGCTATCGAAAATATATTTTAATATATACAGTGCCTTGCGAAAGTATTCGGCCCCCTTGAACTGTTCGACCTTTTGCCACATTTCAGGCCTCAAACATAAAGATATAAAACTGTAATTTTTTGTGAAGAATCAACAACAGGTGGGACACAATCATGAAGTGGAACCAAATTTATGG
>JAFFST010055516.1:228067-247427 GCA_022414735.1 Noturus placidus
AAGTATATCTGGCGTAGAAGGAACACTGCATTTCATAAAAAGAACATTATACCTACAGTAAAATATGGTGTATGTGTGTGTGTAATTGGTATTCCAGCATCAGGATTACCTGCCCTGTGCAACCACCTCTACAATGCATCCTGTATACCATGAGGATTATTTTTATACATAGTTGTCAAGAATATAACTGAAGTTTAAGATATTATCGACGATAATCAAACTAGTCATTTCTGCCGTTGTTGGTTTAAATTTAGTGCAGGTGGACGGTAAGGAAAAACTGCACGTTGAACATGGAAAAAAAACCTGGCTTTATTTAATGGTTCGGTTCTACAGATATGGATTACGCTGACTGTGCAGATATGAAACAGTTATAGTTGAACATCCTGTTAGTACAGTTTAGTGTTCAGAACATTCACAAACACACTCTACACATTTCCATGGATGAAGACCGCTTTGTGAATGTCCCATAACGCCTCCTAATCGTGCACCCTCTTCCTAGATACCGACATTGATGTGTCCCAGATAACGAAATATGTTGCACATTATGTATTGCCGAGTAACACCTCGTGCCTGCTCACTTTAGATATAAAGATTGATTCCGAATAGTGGCTGCAGAGCAGTTATGTAAAATGAACCATGACGCACATGTTCACAAAGGATCAGGAGCTTTGTTTTATGTGTACCCAGGAAGCCTTTAAACCTGATTCACAGCTGGTAAAGCTAACTCAGCCTGGATGGTTAATAAGACCTGTTGTGTATACTTACACTGCACAACTGTTCTGTTTTGGCTGTTTTTACGATACGGTTACAAAGCCTGTCTGGCGTTGTAGTGGTAGAAATTGGGCTGGCTGTGAAAATGGTATTGCCTCTTTGTGTGTTCATCCCCAATGAGTTCAGCTGGTCATAAAGTCTAATTTGTGGGAGCGTAGTGAGCCTGAGCCAGCTGCCGCTGACCATGTAGTCATATAAATGAGCCTGTCAGTGTCGGTCTTATCAGCACACAACTGGCAGCTCAAGTGGCTCTCACACACATACACATATTGTGTGTGTATATGTGTGTGTGTGTGTGTGTGTGTGTGTAATTATATATATATATATATATATATATATATATATATATATATCACAAACATACCAACAACACATAAGGCCCTCAATGTTTGCTTTGTCTGGGTGACAAACTAAGTGTAAGGATATTGACAAATCCTCAACACTGCTCAGACCTCTGTCAGCACATAATAGGTGGTCTGTTGTATCTTCTCAGGGTTTAGAAATAGCCTGGAGATGACATTCGAGTGTAAGATGTATTGTGAAACATAGAAAAATTCTGCACTGGTGCATTCTTTTTGGTCCTGCCTGTCTTCCATTCAGGAAGTTCACTAACTAGGCAGAATATCTGGAGATGAAGTCCGTATGCTACTGAAGCCAGCAGAAGACAGTTGTCCCCCCTTTTTTTTCTTCTTTTTTTGCCAGTGTTA
Organism: Noturus placidus; assembly: GCA_022414735.1. Classification (NCBI taxonomy): domain Eukaryota; kingdom Metazoa; phylum Chordata; class Actinopteri; order Siluriformes; family Ictaluridae; genus Noturus; species Noturus placidus. The sequence goes on from JAFFST010055516.1 coordinate 229,546, forward strand.
TAAATCAATACATACGCAGCATCTGCCCTGACACTGACTAATGTATAGTGCCCTCCAAATAATATTGGCACCCTTGGTAGAAGGCTGTGAAAAATTGTTTAACCTTTGGATCTTTTGTTCAAAGGAAACCCCCGTATGTATGTATGTATATAAATAAAAAAAATATAGGTGTGCAGCAATTATTGGCACCCCTTTAGTCAGTACTTGGCGCTGTTATCTTGGCAAAGGGAAGTAGCACAGAGTCTTCTCCTATATAATGTATGAGGAGGTTGGAGAGTACATGGCAAGGGATCTAAGACCATTCCTCCATACAGAATCTCTCCAGATCCTTCAGATTTTGAAGGTCCTTTGAAGGTCCAGATCCTCCTCTTCAGTTCACCCCACAGGTTTTCTATGAGTTTCAAGTGAGGAGACTGGAATGTTAATGGCAGGACCAGATTCTGTGGTCAGAAACTCAAAAATGGTTTAATCTTGATGTATGTTTTGGACCATTGTTCTGCTGGAAGGTCCAACCACGGCCCATTCGAAGCTTTCTGGCAGAGGCTGATAAATATCTTGATATTTGATTAAGTCCATAATGCCATGTATCCTAACAAAATGTTCAGGTCCTCTGGCAGAAAAACAACCACAGAACATTAAAGAGCCACCACCATATGTAACCTTGAGCATGAGGTAGTTTTCCATATGGCTACTTCTGTGTTGCACTTCACAGTGCATTGAGACGATATAGACACACGTCCTCTTCCAGGTTGATTCATAACATTTCCAGTTGACTGGAACTCCTTAATTATTGCCCTGATGGTAGAAATGGGCATTTTAAATGCTTGTGCTATTTTCTTATAGACGCGTCCCATTTTCTGAAGCTCAACAACCTTTTGCCGCACATCACAGCTATATTCCTTGGTCTTACCCATTGTTATGAATGACTAAGGGAAACTGGCCTGTGTGTTACCTCATATTTATACCCCTGTGAAACAGGAAGTCATGCTTGAACAATTTCCTAGTCACCCAGGTGTACTAAATAAATTGTAAAGGGACATGAGGAAAAATATACTTCAAATATATTTTTCTCATATGAGTTCATATTGTTTTTTGGATAAACCTGTGTTGGCAATTGTTTGATGTATATGAGAGCAGAGTATTTTTGTGAAATTTTTGAAAAGTTGAACAATAAAGACAAATTTCCATAGCCTTATTTGCTTATATTTACCAAGGGTGCCAATATTAGTGGAGGGCACTGTATATTAACTGCCTCTTTTAACCATCAGCTAGCAATTTAATTGGCATCCTGATTAACAAACGTATTTGTGTGTGCAGGTTGCCAGAAGTCATTCCCATGATCTAATTTAGCTTACTAACTTATAGTAACATACAGAGTATAAAACATGCTATATAGTACTCATTTTATCGTCTAGCTAGTCAAGTGTTCGTACACAATTTAGAAGAGTCCAAAGAATGTTTAAAAAAGACAGATCATAAACAGGTTTTTCAATTATTATTTATTAGCAACAACATTAGTTATAACTAGGAATTTTTATATTTAAAAGCAAACACGTCGACCTTTAATCCAGGTAATGGGCCGTGAAGTAGCCATTTAAAGTCATTATTTTAAAACTAATTTTATAATACATGTGCGTAGACATTTGCAAGTAAAGTACTTATTATTTGAACAATGAGCGTTTGATTAGGGTTTGAGTCTGAAATGCAAAGTTTTTCACACAGGCAGTACCTGCTAAAGTTTCTTTTCGCATACAATGCTGTCTAATGAGCAAGGTACAGGTGTAGTGGACCATAGTAAAGCAAATCTTAATAACATTGTAAATTAATAATGATAGATGGCCAACATGATTCAGACTATATAGATCTGAGTATTGATATGAGAGAGACGGGGAGAGAGAGAGAGACGGAGAGAGAGAGAGACAGGGGGAGAGAGAGAGAGAGAGAGAGAGAGAGAGAGAGAGAGAGAGAGAGAGACACGGGGAGAGAGACACACACAGAGAGACTGGGAGACACAGGGAGACACAGACTGGGAGAGACGCTGAGAGACTGAGAGAGAGACCCAGAGACACGCTGAGACACAGAGACACGCTGAGACACAGAGACGCTGAGTGACACTGAGAGACGCAGTGTCTCTCTGAGAGACACAGACGCTGAGACACAGAAACGCTGAGACACAGAGAGACACAGACGCTGAGAGACGCAGTGCCTCTCAGTGTCTCTCTGAGAGACATGGAGAGACGCTGAGACATGGAGAGACGCACAGAGACGCAGAGATGCTGAGAGACACTGAGAGACGCAGTGTCTCTCAGTGTCTCTCTGAGAGACACAGAGAGACGCTGAGACACAGACACAGAGAGGCTGAGACACAGAGACTGAGAGACACAGAGGCGCTGAGAGACGCTGAGACACAGAGAGACGCTGAGACACGGAGAGACGCAGTGCCTCTGTGTCTCTCTGAGAGACACGGAGAGACGCTGAGACACAGAGACGCTGAGAGACACTGAGACGCAGTGCCTCTCAGTGTCTCTCTGAGAGACACGGAGAGAGACACTGAGACGCAGAGAGACACTGAGAGGCACTGCGTCTCAGTGTCTCTCAGCGTCTCTGTGTCTCAGCGTGTCTCACGCTGGGAGACACGCTGAGACACTGAGAGAGACACAGAGATTGAGACGCTGAGAGACACAGAGAGACACTGAGAGACAGACTGTGTCTTACAAAGTAATATGACTTAAGTTAAGAGTCCAGGCATTATGTCTGATTATTTGGTCAGATGATCATCCGTCAGTCATTGGCTCTGAGGTTCAGATTTTTGCTCACACAGTAGCTGGGTATACCTTTTCTGTTATTATGTAATCTCTTGATTGCTCTATAGATAAGCGGACAATGCAGAAGTAGAAAGTATTGCAGTGTAGTACACAAGAAGTTTCACGAAGACGACTTTCATTAGTTGTGACAAGTGTCACTCATGTATAGGCAAGTCACGTTTATAGGCTGTATGGTAGTATATTTATACCACTGTCATTTGGTTGTTGAGACTCTTGTGTGTCATGGAGGTGTATCCTCCAGTCCTGCTTTCTGACTCCGACACTGCTGCATTGTGTTGGTTGCAGCCTAATTTATTTATTAGTCACAACCCAGTTGTAACTGCCGACATGGTATTTAATGGAGGGATTTAATCCCTGTGCTTCAGGGGTTTCCTCGCGGTACTCTCCTTGCGTCGTAGTCTGATTTGGCATGTATAAAAGTATTTGTAGTGTAGGAATGGGTGTGTGATTGTGCCCTGCAATGGATTGGCACCCTGTCCAGGGTGTCCCCTGTCTTGTGCCCCATGCTCCCTGGGATAGGCTCCAGGTTCTGCGTGACCCAGTACGGATAAGCGGTTTTGAAAATAGATGGATGTGAGATGTAAAAAATGTAATAAGAGGCAGGATGAGGTAGTGGATGTTGTATGTGTGAGTCCAGTTCTAGTCCATGGTGTTCCCCTGGTTGAGGGCCTGAATCGCCTACGGGGGTAGCTCCTCCTCGTTCTCTCTGTATTGGCCTTCATGGAACGGAAATGTTTCCCTGACCGTGACGCACCCGAAAACGTGGTCATATCACTAAAAGTGCATTTTAGTGCAATGTCTGAATATACCCTGCAGAAATACCACGTTTGTTCCAACAATCCTGCTGGGTGAGAGGTGTAAGTTTATGCCGTGAGCTTCTGCATGTTAACTCTCCACAGACATCTCCATCCGACTTTGAGTATACTTCCTGCTGTTTCCTTTTTATGGTCATTGGGGGAATATATTATGCTCCTGTGAGCAATTCAAGCAGAGGAGAATTTTACTTAACTTTCGGTTATTCATGTGCATTATTTATTTATTTATTTAGTTATTTATTTATTTTTAAAGTACATTTGTGGATGTGCAAGCTGAAAAAACGTGCAGACTATAATTTGTAAATTTAGTCTTTTAATGTATTATAGCTGAAAGATTATTTAAATTTTTTTGTGCATGTTTCCATACACATCCAGAACCTCATTCACTGAATTTGACCTGGGTTTACCTCAAAATAAACATGTTTATCCTATCAGCACATTTATATGCTTGCATATTGCAATATCGTCGTTTTGAGGGATCATGAGTCGGGCGATGAATCTTTTGTAAGCAGTGATGCACAGTAGCCATGTTATGCCTGCAGTCTAATAATTCCACTGATGGCTTACTGAGGTTGGAAAATGTTCATGTACTGTATAGACCTCGATTGACCTCGTGTAAAGGAATTCGAGGCCAGTCCGAATTCAATTGGGAAGGTAATCCATTAAATGGAAGAACGGTAACCATGTAAAGCTTTCTACCGGATTACGTTCACACTTAAGTTACGAGTCATGGGCTGACCAATGCTGTTGATGCAAACTTGGTCCTGTGGGAAAACTAAGCTTCTTCGACAGTTTAATCTATTAGAATGATTCGTGAGTTTGTATTTGAAGGAAGATCAGGGATGTGAATCTGGCCCTGTAAGGTTGGCTCAGTGAGGCATGGTGGTATGGCGAGTAGCGTTGCCTGCGTGCATTTCCTCTGGGTTCTCCGGGTAGCTCCCACTTCCTAAAACATGTTTGTTGTCTATGCTAATGTGCATGATCCTCTGAACATTTCTGCTTCATGCCCAGTGTTTCGGAGATGCACTCCAGATCCAGCATGACCCTGATTAGAATAAAGCACTTAGGGCGGCTGTGGCTGAGTCGGTAGAGCGGGTTGTCCACTAATCCGCTAATCGTGGGGTTGGCGGTTCGAATCCCGGCCCGGGTGATCCCATGCCGAAGTGTCCTTGGGCAAGACACTGAACCCTAAGTTGCCCCCGATGGCAAGCTAGCACCTTGCATGGAAGCTCTGCTACCATTGGTGTGTGAGTGTGCACTTGTAAGTCGCTTTGGATAAAAGCGTCTGCTAAATGAATAAATGTAAATGTAAATGTACTGAAGACGAATGAATGAAAAATTGTTGTGATGAATGTGGTGTTGTGTAATGATTCCCAGGCTCTGTCTTTAAATGATGATAAATGGAAGCTATCTGCTTTTCTGATGGACAATGTGTATATTTTCTGGCATTTTGAATAACTAGTGCATCCTTGCTGAAAATCACATGAATATTGAATGCTGAGCAAACTTTACTGCAATCCTAATTTCTGCGTTTTCTTGTCTGTTTACGAGGGACATTTGGAGGATTTCTGCTGAGATGGACATCATTTAAGACTTGTTTAAAAACATGCTGAACTAATGTCAGCTACTTGAGCATTTTAGCTGTGTTAGGACTCATGCTGTTGTTGTCATGGTAACACTGATCACTGACTCGCTTGCATGTAACGCTTTATCAGATTGGGTGTGACACAAGGGCGTAACCATGGCATGGACGGGGGGACGGGGGGGGGTTCAACGAACTTGGCGGGAGGATATGCAAGTGAATGTAACGTTAATAGTAAAAAACAGGAAGTGACGTTAGCCTGGCCTACTTCGTGGGTGTGCAAAAATCAACAGTTAATTGACATTGTTAAGAAAAAACCAAGCCATGGTATGATACCTTCTATACTAAGCTAAGGTTACCTACTATTTAGGTATCTAGTTACTTCCTGTCTGAATAAAAGCTCGTATGCTCTGCTGCACTTTTCTACACTTGTCTGCTGTCTCCTTTTCTTACAGACTGAGCGGCTAAAATATATCAATGACCTTGTGTTGAGTTTGGGCGCAACCAAGTGTACAATTGAGGGGGTGGGGGGCACACAACTATTTTCCTTAACAAACGGAAATATATTAAAAATCTATTTATGAATAGACATGAATAGATGAAGAAAAGGCTGATCCATTGGCAGGGTTGATTAAATGGGGACTTATAGAAAATATTTCCTACTGTATATTGGGGGGACAGATCAATAATGGGGGGGGGTGCAAAGAATGCGTGGTTACACCCATGGTGTGACATGTATGTACATGGAGATTTTCATCTCATAAATCTATCTGTGTACGTGAATTGTTGCATGGAACGATTTTCAACAGCAAACAAGTCTGATTCTGGTGAGGGAATACCGTATCCGCACTATAAGGCGCACCGGATTATAAGGCACAGTCTCAATTACAGGATCCATTTCTGTACTTGACCAATACATAAGGCGCACCATGTTATAAGGCGCATACGGTTGTTACGCCAACCAAAGTCGCACAAAATTTTTTACAGATTTTGGAGCTCGGTCCACACAAGGTGCGCCGGATTATTAGGTGCACGGCCGATTTTTGAGAGAATTTAAGGCTTTTAGGTGCGCCTTATAGTGCGGAAAATACGGTAGTTCATATTTCATGACATTTCTTAGACTGGTTGGTTTACATCTGCACTTCAAATGAAAGAACTGGAGCACAGGAGTACATTGGTATACACTATACAGCCAAAAGTTTGTGTACGCGTGACCGTCACACCTATATGTGCTTGTTGAACATCCCATTCCAAATTTAGCCCCCATTTGCTGTTCTAGTAACCTCCATTCTTCTGGGAAGGCTTTCCATTAGATTTTAGAGTGTGGTTGTGGGGACTTGTGCTCAATTAGCCATAGGAGCATTCGTGAAGTCAGGTACTGATGTTGGACAAGAAGGCCTGGAGTGTTCCAGTTCATCCCAAAGGTGGGATTGAGGTAGGGGATTGGTTCTTCCACTCCAACCTTGGCACACCAATTCTTTGTTGTACACCGATGCATTGCCATGCTAGCACAGGTTTAGGTGTCTTAGTTCCAGAGAAGAGAAATTGTAATGTTAAAGCATACGATGACATCTTGCACAACTGTGTGCTGTCAATCTGAAGGCTGCTTCAAATATTAGTGTTGACATTTAAGCCTGTATAAACATGTAATTAATAAATGGGCATACAGTATAGCACCCTCTGAAAGTATTGTAAGAATTAATTGTAGCAAAGCCAGTTCATTTGTTGTTTTATACTGAAGACCTTTGGGTTTGTGTGACAAGACAAATGAGACAATAGATCATAATTTCAGCTTTCGTTTCCTGACAGGTGTTTCTTGTTGCCCAGGTATGACCTGTTCGACTGATTGTTTAATCAGTTAATAGCTCTGAATGTCTACTCTTGGTTTGAGGCCTAGGTTTTGCCTGTATTTGTCTGCATTTCTGCATTCATTATTAAAAAGGATAAACCAACATGATGAGAGTGGGAGAAAAGCAAGCCATGTTAAAGTTGAGAAAAGAGGGGACATCTATCAGAGGCATTAAAGTATTGGGTATAACCAGTACAACATTTTGGAATGTCCTGAGAAAGAAGGAAACCACTAGTGTACTAACAACTAGATATAGAACAGGTCGGCCAAGGAAAACAAAATTTGATGACAAACCTTGTGAGAGTTGTGAAGAAAAACATAAAAACAGCAGTCCGTGATGTCACCATTAACATTCACACGACAGGGGTGAAGGCATCATAATCCACCGTTTGAAGAAGACTTGAAGTGCAGAAATGAATAGAAGCCATACTACAAGATGTAAACCACTCATCAGCGGTAAGAATCTGAAATGATTCTTGATGAGCCTCAAAAATTCTGGAACCAAGATTAACCTCTAAACCTCTACCAAAGTGGTGAAGAGGAATGGATCTGCTCATGATATAAAACATAGAAGCTCATCAGTCATGCATAGTGGAGGTAGTGACATGGCTTGGGCTTGCATGGCTTCTTCTGGAACAGACTCACTAATCTTCATTGATGATGTAACTCCTGATTAGTAGCAGCAGAATAAATTCAGAAGAATAAATTCTGCCAGTTTTTACACACATGTATCCAGTCTAATTGTGAGGAACTTTATCATGCGAAAAGACAATGATCCAAAGCACACATTCATCTACTTTCATTTACTTCTGTTCCGATACTTTCGCTCACCTTAATTTTTAATTAATCAATTTGTATAGCGCTTTTTACAATGGACATTGTCTCAAAGCAGCTTTACAGAAATATAATTTTTACATTTACAAGCGACTTACTAATGAGAGCACACTCACACACCAATGGTAGCGGAGCTGCCATGCAAGGTGCTAGGGTTCAGTGTCTTGCCCAAGGACACTTCGGCATGGGATCACCCGGGCCCGGATTCGAACCGCAAACCCCACGATTAGTGGATTAGTGGACAACCCGCTCTACCGACTGAGCCACAGCCGCCCTAACATTGGGTGGTCTGCCACCAAAGGTGCCATATTTTAATCTAACACATCTAGATGCAAATATCAAGAAATGAAAGCTAAAGTTTTGATCTATCGCCTCATGTTCATCTCTTAACCTCAAACCCAAATGTCTTCGGTGCATAGTAAAAACAAATGACTTGGCCTTGCCGTTCCAATACTTTCAGAGGGGACTATAATTCAATGAATGCTGCTGCTCAAAGCACACCAAAGAGGAAAATAATCTGACTACTTCTTATTATTCCTAAATCCCACTCACCACTGTCAGTTTGTTTGTTTCAGCCAGTCAAAATGAAGGAGGTGGGATTTACTTTGACTGTAATGGCAGTGGCCTTGATGGGGTGGCAAGTGTACAAAAGAGGCAGCTTGCCTAATTATTCATGATGTGCTGCATCATTATTACGGTTATTTATATATTTTATCATTCACTTAAAGACAATATTTATTGTTTTAAAGGCTTATTGTGTGTGTGTGTGTGTGTGTGTGTGTGTGAGAGAGAGAGATTATTTCTATCTATCTATCATCAATAAGATGTTTAGGCTTTTTCAAATTTTAAGTATGGCACCACCCACACATACACCCCCACCCACACATACACCCCCACCCACACACTGTGCATACCTGTCTGTCTCCAAATCTATATCAGACGTGGGTTAGGATGAGTCTGTAAGAGACTGTGTGAGACGTGCAGATGAAGCTTTCTATTGTTGTTATACTGGGGAGGGGGGGGGTAATTTCTTGGCTTGGCGTGCACCAATCTGTCTTCACTGCTAGGTAAAAAGCTCTGCCAGCATCTGATAAGCAACCCAAAGCCTGCATACAGGAATCCTAGTCCTAGGCACTCTCCTAGGTAATGCGGCTCGTGGTGAAGTATTGAGGCACACTGCCACACATCATTCTGCTCTGTTACACATGCATAGATCTTTTTAGATTCAAAGCATAATCTTTAAAGTGCATCCAAATGCATGATTTTTCATTTTGAAATGTTTTAGAACTTATTTTGGAAAGCTTCAGTTTGTGATCTCACAAAATGGGCTTTATGGCTTGAACCACGATCATGGTCCGATTTTGCAGATGACGTGCAAATGACAAAATTACTATGGTGTGGTAAGTGGAGAATATTGGCTGCAGCACCTCTGTGCTAAATGAGTCACCTAGCTAACGTAGGTAATGCTAACAGCACTGACTATCGTATATTTGACTGGTATTTCTACTGTTAATTATCGAGCATTAGGGCTGATTAATTGGATGATTGCCAATAAAGGCTCACATGTGCTATGGTGGTGGCTTAGTGGTTAGCACATCCGCCTCACACCTCCAGGGTCCGGGGTTTGAGTCCCGCCGGGGCCCTGTGTGTGCGAAGTTTACATGTTCTCCCCGTGCGTCGGGGGTTTCCTCCGGGTACTCCGGTTTCCTCCCCCAGTCCAAAGACATGCATGGTAGCTGATTGGCATATCTAAAGTGTCCGTAGTGTATGAATGGGTGTGTGAGTGTGTATGTGATTGTGCCCTGCGATGGACTGGTACCCTGTCCAGGGTGTACCCCGCCTTGTGCCCGATGCTTCCTTGGATAGGTTCCAGGTTCCCCGTGACCCTGATATAGGAGTAAGCGGTAGAGGATGGATGGATGGATGTGCTATATGGTATTAAAACAAAATTATACAAAATAAATGATGGACAAAGAATAAATCCAGAGCGTGGAACGAGAGTATAAACGAGAACAATACAGAAATATATAGTAGGCCTCATCTTGAGTACTGAAGCTAGGCTATAGGCTTCTATAAGCTGTCTGCTATCTTGGCTTGTATCTTCATACAAGTCGTCTATTCTTGACATGATGGTGGCTCTCGAAAGCAATCCACGTACAGTCGTTGGATGTGATCCGAATGACGTCTTCTCGATAGTCCCGTCTGAGAAGGATTTGTAACTGAACTCGCCATTTTAAAGATTTTGTCCTGTATCCATCACCCACAGCAGAAACACTTCTTATAACAATAACGATTAATGTGCCAGCTGATGCTTGTGGATTACTAGGATACGCTTGACACACAGTCATCAATGCCTGCATTAAGGGCGTTAAAATAAAAGCGAGTGGCTTTAAAAGGAACTCATTATTAACGTGTAAACTTTGACAGCCCTACTGTGAATACAACAGTACTTTTATTTAATAATGGTAACATTGCGACTCTGATACTGAAATTCCAGTTGTATACTCTGAGTTCACTATCGATGATCAGATGTTACTTTCAGTAAAATACAGTGATAAAGTAGAGTTGTAATGAGTAGTAACTGGCGATATGGTGGTGCACTGGGTAATGTTCGCAGGTTCCCGGTTCTATCCTGAGCTCGGCTTACTGTCTGTGTGGCGTTTCTTTTGTGATGTCCTTCCTGTGTTTGCGTTGGTTTCCCATAAGCATGCCAGTAAGAAAAACTGCCTCTAGGTGTGAATGTGATGGACTGGCATCCCGTTCCAGAGTCTATTCCCACCTGACGCCCAGTGTTCCCAGAGTAAGGTCCAGAGCCACCATGAAACTGATTGGGATAAAGCGATTACTAAAAGTGAGTGAGACGCAGTATTTCCCAAGTATAACATCTTGTCTTTTTACATTAGTTTTGTGTGTGATGGAGTGGGTGTTCTTACTACTTCTTATTACATCTGTTCATTAGAAATGTTCGATTTCTTGATGTTGGGCGAGAGTAACTTCCAGACTCGTGTTCATAGAGAACAAGCAGCATATGAACCTTTAACTCCAGAGTCTTCTATGCATTACCCATGTACACCTGGCCATTACATGGATCTTGGGTGTGGAAGTACACACGTGTCTTCAGTTAGCCAGACTATAATCCAACATGCAGACCTTTACATTTGCGTCCAGTTTGCCAGTTTTCCGTGTTGTTGAGTGATCAGGTTTAAAATGTGCCTTGAGAATTAACACTGGCGAAATGTTCCATGCTATTTCTGTGTAAATATTACAATCATTAGTGGATCTAGGCTCTCAGTTGAGAAAACACTGAGAAATATGTGCTGAGTACGAAGCCTCTTATGCTCCGGGCTAAGCCTCGAAAGTCTTAAAGTCCTACAACTCCTAACTAAAGACCGATTCGAAGTTTGTTTAGAAGATGCACTCAAATGACACTAGTAACACGTGTTTTAAACAGAATTTTGTCCGAAATGTGAATAATTATGATCATAAATATTAAGTCAAATGAACCGTGATTTGTTATTCCAGCCATCTAATTGGTTTAAACACTCTGGTTCATGCTGGATGAGCTCGGTGATCACACACTCCAAATGGAGACAACACAAAGAACAAAAATGTAAACACAAGGGGGGGGAAAATGCAAAAATTGTAAACACTGAGTAGAAAGAGACACAAGGTGAAGCTTGAAGTCCAGGGAGTGTGTAAGTTTGGCACCTCAGCTCACGGATGAGGCATGTTGAGATTACACAGAAGAGATGATTTATTGTAGCAGTCAGTGTGTGTAGTAATAAAGAGGGTTCTGGTTCTGCGCTGCGTTCAAACACCATGCACTAACTACACTAACTGCACTATTTATAGAGCAGCCATTACACTGTGTTCCCCTCCTTCTGTTTATATTACACATCTCTTCTACCATAGCCACTCCTCTGCTTTTTGTCACGGACACCACATCCTCCAGCCCTGGTCTGCCGGAGTTAATTGTATTGTCTAAGACATAAAGCAATATCATTGTCAAAGTAAAAAGAATATAATAAGACCTTGGTTATTCTTGGCGCTATGTGCTAGCTATTTATTTATTTATTATTTTGTCTCTACATGAAGAAAATGGACGACTACCATTCAGTCTGGTTATTAAAAATAACTGTAGGTATAGGTGGGATTGAGAGAAACTGTCTCCTCACCTCCAACACCATCAGTAGTGGATTGGCAAATGCTATCCCTAATATCCAGTTGGTGCTAATACAGCTGCAATCAAAATTATTGAACCCTCATTGCAAATCAGGTTTATTGTCGAACTGTACAGACTTTCAGCTGTTTGCAATGAACAAATCAAAAGCATTGAAATAGTTCAACACAACACATGCTTCAAGTGTTTTCTCCAAATTCAACTGAAAATGCAACTTATAATGACTTCTCCAGTTTCAAAATGATTCAACCCCTTCATGGCAGCATCTTTAGTACTCAGACGAGCACCCTTTTGCTGTTATGACCTGCTGCAGACGAGATGCAGAGCTTCTGGCAGCGTTCCTGATGAATCTTAGTCCATTCCTCATGAGCGATGGCCTCCAGTTCAGTAATATTCTCGGGTTTGCTGCAACCTCCTTCAAATCCCTCCAGAGATTTCCTATGGGGTTCAAGTCAGGTGACTGTGATGGCCCTGTAGAATCTTCCAGGATGACTTCTTCAACCAAGCCTAGGTGGAATTCGAGGTATGCTTGAGATCATTGTCCTGTTGGAAGGTGACAATGATGCCCAAGCTTCAGCTTCCTCACTGACGGCATGAAGTTATCTCCTAGGATTTCTGATACTTCAATGATTCCATCTCACCTTCCACATGCTGCGGGTTTCCAGTGCCAAAGGATGCAAAGCAGCCCCAGAGCATCACCGAGCCACCACCATGCCTGACTGTGTACAGAGTGTTCTTTCTTCATTCTTCTTCCTCCACACATAACGCTGATCCATCGTGCTGAAAAGTTCCAGTTTTAGATCATTGCTCTACAGGAGAGAATCCCAAAAGTTCTGGTTTTGTGCTTGAGCTCAGTTCATTTTCTTGTACTTTTGGTTCAGTAGTGGTGAACGTCTTCGAGATCTTGCATGGAAACCGGCATTTTAGATTGAAGGGGTTTTAATTTTGAAATTGGAGAAGTCATAAGTTGTATTTTCAGTTGAATTTGATTAAAACACTTGAAGCATTCGTTGTGGTGAATTATTTAAATTGCTTTTGTTTGGTTTGTTCATTGCAAACAGCTGAAATTTTGACAACAAACCTGATTTGCAATGGGTGTTGAATCGTTTTGACTCCAACTGTATGCATCTTTGTCATCCTCTTCCTGTATCTACTTCTCAGATCACACCTTTCGTAACAGTAGCGTTGTTCATTGTGCGTTCATTAACCAGCAAACCAATTCTCATTAATGACTGTAATTGTGATTCTTATATGAACAGTTTATATTTGACGAGACCTGGCAACAACCTAATGACTTTGCCCATTTAATCAAGGTATTCCACCCACTTTCTTATCTCTGTGTAAATCAAGCAGCACTCCTAAAGGTGGAGTGGAAGCAGCTTTGCATCAATCTGACCTTTAGACAAACAGTTCTTTTGTCGTGTTGAACCTCACATTCTTTCTATTATCTACGTCCTCACAAATGTGGTTCCGTTTGTTTTTGGACAGGTTATTTAACAGCTGTCTGAGCGCCATCTCCAAATGTTTCTCATTGGTGGTTTCAGTAACTATGTTCATTCTACTACTTGCCCTTTGGCTGCTGACTTCCTGCCACTTCTGCAATCTTCTGACATTTCTCAGAATGTACCGTCTGCACTCCAGTACATGAGCCATACTCAACACCATGTTTGCACTGTTACTGCATCACCCCAGCTCTCTATCTTGACTTTTGTTTCTCTTCTCTGACCATAAGTTTGTCATGTGTAATGTCTCAGTTAGGGCTGCACGATTAGGGCCAAAATGATAATCCCGATTATTTTGATCAATATTGATTATTTATCACGATTATTTCCTTGATTTTAGGCACAATTTGTTTATTGCAATTTCACATTTAAATAAACAGACCGCTGCTTTCACCTCCATGTTGTGCTGCAGTCCTGCTAATGTACAAATCTTTGCATCAAATTAGACCGATCCTTAAAATGCATCATCTCGTAGAAGCAAATTATAAATGCAATTGTTCCCAAAATATAGAATAAGTAAAAATAAAAATACAATCAACCAAATGAAAATATGCATCAAATATAACAATATATAACCAAATGAAAATAATCAAGGTGTATGCAGAAGACAATAACAGTGTTTAGAGGAGGAGAGACACCGTCAAATCACCCAATAGAGTGGAGCACGGATGATGTCATTTTGTACCGGAACCAGGAAGTTATCGTCCCTCGACCAAAATAATAAGATTTTCACATAGGCTTTTGGATTATCGCAAAAAAATAATCTCTGTGATCAACAAAAGTTCACAATACGAGCACGTTTAGTCCATCAAGATGAATTTCACAAATGAACACAACTCTTATGAAGTTTGAAGTTTAAATACACTCGCCAGAAATAAACTGCTAACCGTACGCTATAAACAAATCAACACCACGGTCACGCGACTTCAACGTCCCCGTCACCAAGCTTCCCACAACTTCTCCAAACTTGCTTTAAAACATCTTCCATAATACGGATTTACTCTGTGGATGAATCTTCATCCATGTTTTTTGGGGAATTGTGCACAGCAAACCTGAACCAGTTTATCTGCAACGTTTTTTCCTGTCTGGCGTGATGACGTTGATGGGGACGTTAAACGTCTTTAGTCCCATTTAGCAACTTGTTAGTGTCACGATTTCCCCTCGTGCAAGCGCTGGAGCAGGCAGCGCTCTGAAACCCGAAGCGAAGCTCACAGCACGTGCACTTAAACTCTGACCCGTTTCCAGGTTTTGGCTTTACAAAACGACGTCATCCCTGCGCCACTATATGGTGAGTTGGGTGTAAGTTTAGGACGTGCTTGATTTGAAACGCAGCCGAGTTTTCTATGAGTGGAGGACGAATTTGAAACGTCAATATCGGTCTTGTTCATGTAATCGTGGGCCGTCAAAATCAATATTGGATTAATTGTGCAGCCCTAGACTCAGTCAATTTCTCCATATCCAAACTCTTCACTATTAACCTCAAAATGGTAAATCACAACGATTTTATTAATGCTTATTAATTACTTTAATCTGCCTCAGTACAAGAATGCATTAGTCACTGCCAAACCTGCCGTGTGTGTGATTTTTATTTATATATAGATAGATAGATAGATATCTATATCTCTCTCTCTCAATCTGTTATTGGTGTAATCCAGTGGTCATCAACTCTGTTCTTGGAGATCTACCTTCCTGAAGACTTTAGCTCCAGCCAAAATCCTGACCATCTAATTGCTGCCTTCAGAGGTTCTTGATCAATTAAAACCGGTGTTAGAGTTTGGTGGGAGATGAATCCTGCGTGAAGGGTTGATGACCACTGGTGTAATCCATTGCCTACTCCACTGTTCCCCATGCCACTGGATTAACTTTTTCTTTTTCTCCAACTTCCTAATTCCAGACTGTCTTCCATATTAAGTTCTTGAACATGTTGGCATAGCAACTACATCTGAACTCCAACCTCTTTGAACCCATCATGCTGTGATTACCTTCACATTACTCTACTGGTTAAGATTACTAATGATCTCTAGATTCATGACCACTCTCATTCGTCTCCGACATCGCTAAGCTTTGATGCCCCCTTTTCAATTACAGTACATTCAGTTAAAAAGGTGGTATATAACTTTACATCTCCAATGAACCCCTGGTCACCGGCCCTGTTCTCATCGCTACTCCTTTCCAGGGGACATAGAAACCTGGATGCCTTGATTAAACTTGATTAAACAAGTTATACTTATTGGTACCAAATCCCCTCGCCCCAGTCTATAGCACACCAGTTTACCTCTTCCTCCGTTATAAAAAGTCTCCGTGTCATCTTAGACCCCACCCTGTCCTTTGAGCCTTGTATCAGGTCGATCACATATGCTGCCTACATTCACCTGTGCATTATCTCCAGACTCCATCATTCACTCTGTCTACTACTGAATGACTTCTTCATGCCTTGGTCACGTCCTGTCTAGATTATTATAATTCCATTAGCTCTGGCTTTCCTTCAAGCTTACAGAAAAAGGAGGGAAAAAAATGTAATTGGTCCAGAACGCTGCTGCTTGCCTCATTACTCTCTCTTCATCCTAATGAACACATTAACCCATTCTTAAAAATCTTCACTGGCTTCTCATCAAGGCTAATTTAGATGATAAAATTCTTGTCCTCATCTTCAAGGCACTCCAATGACCACCCTCTCTGAACTCCTTTCCCACCCCACTTCTTCCCAATGTCTCTGTCCCTCTTCTGCTTGTCTTCTCAACAGTTGCTGGCCTCTTTTTGTCTGTCTGCTGTTGGGTCTTGGGCTTTCAGTTGTTTGACACTCCAACTCAGGAATGCTCTTCCCCCGCATACCAGAATCAGACTACTGCACTCCTTAAGCCATTTTTAAATGTCTTCTCTATTATTAGGGAATCCTATTGTTTTCGTCGTTGTTGTTGTTGTTAATATTGTTATTATTAATAGTAGTAATTCACCATGGAAGTCTATGGTGAACCATATGGTAAAAAGTTGTGAAATATTGCACACAAATGGAGGACACTATGAACTGTTAGCACAGCCAGGTTGAAGTTTCTATCTCGAAAGTTCTAGCGCCACCAACAGGTCAAGGTTTCACTCATATTTATGCTAATAACTTTTGAACCATAAGGACTAGGAAGAAATTCCTCATTCCAAGTCCGAGCATACCGTGGTTTTAATTTGTGACTGACTAGATTTTCCACCATTTTGAATTTTCTGAAAAACCAACTTTCTCAAACTCCTCCTAGACCGTTGGTCTGATTTTACACCAAAATCGGATCACGTTTTGACAAAGTTATGGAATGCGAGTTGATTAGTCAAACCGTTCTCGAATAACACAAATAAATTTGGTGGCGAGCGTACCAACATGGACATGAGGCTGCATCTCTGTAAAGCTTTGGCGTATTTAGACCAAACTTGGTATATTGGGGCAGTGGTGGCTTAGCGGTTAAGGCTCTGGGTTACTTGATCGGAAGGTCGGGGGTTCAAGCCCCAGCACTGCCAAGCTGCCACTGCCACTGAGGCCCTTAACCCTCTCTGCTCCAGGGGGCGCTGTTTCATGGCTGACCCTGCACTCTAACCCAAACTTCCTGACATGCTGGAGTATGCGAAGAAAAACAATTTCACTCTGCTCTACTGTATATATGACCAATAAAGACTCATTATATTTCATAACGGTTCAGTTTCAGAACAGCATCACGGAGTGTTCAGAAGATACGAAAAAAGCACATTTTTTACTAATAACTTCTGAACTCTTTGTCATAAAATCATGACCATTCTGAAACAATGCTTGTTTATCTCCTCACTTTACCTCTGTCAGGCTTGGCCTCGGAATTGCCGCTATGTTTACACTGGCTCAGAGACCTAACCGCTGCCCTGGTGGTGGTAATGGAATATAATGTGGTATTTGTGTGTACATTTTGGTATTTGTGATATTATCCTACTCTGTACTTGTTCTAAAAGTGTCTTCTGTCACTTCCAACACTGTCCTGTGTTCCAGTATGTGTCTTGTGTTTCCTCGAATTTCCCCCTGGGGGATCAATAAAGTGTCTGTCTGTCTGTCTGTCTGTCTGTCTCTCTCCCACATTTTGCGTCTCTGTATAAGGGGGCGGCTGTGTCTCAGTCGGTAGAGCGGGTTGTCCACTAATCGTAGGGTTGGTGGTTCGAATCCCGGCCCGGGTGATCCCATGCCGAAGTGTCCTTGGGCAAGACACTGAACCCTAAGTTGCCCCCAATGGCAAGCTAGCACCTTGCATGCAGCTCTGCTACCATTGGTGTGTGAGTGTGGTCTCATTAGT
>JAFFST010055516.1:282852-297101 GCA_022414735.1 Noturus placidus
CAGAACTCTGTATTTTTAATGTTTTAAAGACGGGCCTCGGTCAAATGTTAATGCCACTTGGGGGGCCTTGCCCTGGAAAAGTTTGGGAACCACTGTCTTAAGCAATCTCGGCTCCTTAAGTATAGTGTTGTAATATACAGTATCTCACAAAAGTAAGTACACCTCTCACATTTGTGTAAATATTTGATATCTTTTCATGTAACAACACTAAAGAAAGGACACTCTGCTACAATGTAAAGTAGTGAGTGTACAGCTTGTGTAACAGTGTAAATTTACTGTCCCCTCAAAATAACTCAACACACACACATTAATGTCTAAACCGCTGACAACAAAAGTGAGTACACCCCTAAGTAAAAATGTCCAAATTGGGCCCTCTCAGTGCCACTTCAACAAGACCCACATTGACTGCATAGACCATGCACTCAAGGCTATAATGAGAACTATGACTGCTCATAACAATGAAGAACAAGAGGATAAATCAGTTCAGATTGTTTTTTGGTTGGGTCACCTGGCCACTCTAATTAAAGTAAAGTAAATGTCACGTCTACTAAAGCGCTGTAAATTAATTCATATTTAATGTTGCATTAAATGTCAACTTTATTAGGAACACTAATCCATCTGCACATTCATGCAGTTATCTAATCAGCCAATCATGTGGCAGCAGTTTAATGCAAAAAAATAAATAAATAATCATGCAGATACAGGTCAGGCGACTCAGTTAATGTTCACATCAAACATCAGAATGAACAAAGTGATCTCGGTATTCTTAACCGTGGCATGTTGTTGGTACCAGATGGGCTGTTTTGAGTATTTCAGAAACTGCTGATCTCTGGGGATTTTCCGTCTCTAGAGTTTATTGTAAAAGGTTATAACAACCTGGTTATTATAACTTTTCCCCCCAAATTGATCCGTAAAATGTTTGACTTCGAGGGTAGGGAAAAGTTCTGACGTGGTTTCATTTTATTTTACATCACAACACTCTGCCATTGTAACAGGGGTGTGTATACTTTTTATATCCACTGTAGGTGTAAATTTAATTTGTCCGTGCCAAATTGATCATATTTTCATTCTTGTCCTGGGATCAGCTTTGGGATCCTCCCATATCTTCCCTGTGTGAAAACCTGAGGATTATTTATTGTAGTGATGACTCATGTACGGTAATTGTGAATGATGTTCTCGTGTAAATATTTCATCTTTCTTTCACTAGGTTATTGGCTGACCCTTAAGTGCTCAGCTTCTATGACCAGAAGGTGAATCAGTGCTGAGTAGGAGTTCCTTTTAGCACCATTTTCCATCCGTCCATCTAATGAGAAACTCGTTTGGTTTTTGCTAAATTCCATTTCTCAATAGAATTAGTCACACTGAGATATTATTACAAATGTGCTTCACTTCTGTTCTCCAGATCCTTCCTCAGTGATTGGCTCATAATGCCATGCTCAGGTTCTTATGTCTCAAACTGTTTCTAGCATTCAATTTAGTGTCAGCAGAACGTGAGATCTCCGGCACTGGTTTGTAGAAGGTTTTCATAAGGTTTGATCATGGAGAATGGTCACTGAGCCATGGCGTGTTCATTCAAGCATGCCTCTCCTTCCCTATGTCCTTGTCTGAGGTAAACCTGCCAGACCATGGTGGTTTAAGGATGATTTTGTTGATCAGGGCTGGTCTGGGCTTAGAAGTCCTGAATATCGGATAGCCAATGTTAAGTAGTCCACCTTCAAATTCTTTGATAAACCTTTTTAAAATTCAAATTTTGGGGTGTATCTTCATTATGGATAATATTTACTTATTTATATGTCAATCATTTGTCTTTTAGTCATTTCTTTCTTTCTTTTTTTTTTTACCCGGCCTAGCTCTGCTTGGATTCCTAATAGCTGGGAAAACCATTCCATCTGTGGGTTGGGTGCAGGCCTAGATGTTACAGCATAGACTCATGGGTGGTACCTATTGTCACTTTTTGGCTGCTCATATTCCTGGTCAAATCTACAGTACCCCCCCCCCCCCCCCCCCTCCCAATCCCCTTCAGTGTTCTTTGTGGTTCATTTGTTTGGGAAAAGGAGTATATCTGTGGGGATTTTGTTTGGTTGGTTGCTTAGTCTGAATGACGTTTCACTGTGATGACTATTCAGGAATCACTATTTTATGGTCTTCTAACTGGTGTGCTAAATCTACCTTTCAATCCTTTTGTCTTGTTTGACCCAGCTCCGTGCAGGTTCTATAGTTATTCAGCCTTTTAGATTCAAATTGGACATTTGAATGTCTGGTGTCTGCAGGTCGTGATACCAATTTTGACACGAAACGTCCATGGAGTTTGTCTGAACAGTGTGTTGTAATCTCATGGTTTGGCAGAGGAGTCTCATGGACAGGCGGTTACTTGTGACCGCATGGGTTTCTTTCCTATAATGGGTTAAAAAAGAAAGTATCATCCCCATTTACTCTTTCTTTAATAGGTGGGTGTGAATTGGACTTGGCCCGATTCTTTCAGCTCCTGAACGACATGGGTGGCATGCAGCAAGTGACAGACCTGAAGACGTGGGGCCGTCTTGCTGACCTGCTGGGCATTCCACGCTCCGCACAGGACCGGCTCGCTAAACTACAGGAGGCCTACTGCCAGTACCTGCTGTCGTATGATTCACTGTCTCTGGCACAACGGGCTCAGCTGGAGAAGGACGTGCTGGCTGAGAAAGAGAGCCTGGAGAGGAGACACGGGCCCCTGGAGGGACAGGCAGACACATTGCAACATGCTGCACTGCTCCTACCACGCTGCGAACCCAAGAATGGCCTGGTGAACGGTGCTCTTCACCGGAGTGGTGTGCGAGAACGCCTCCGAGAGCTTGACCCCATGGGCAGGAATGGCCGCCTGGGACGGCAGGAGAGAAAAGAGGGTGGCATACTGACTGAGCTGCACAAATGCATATACAAGGTGCAGAGTCTGTGCTTTTTTCTGTCCATGAGTCTCATTTTTAAATAGGGCTTTTTCAGTCTGTGTTTTTATTTGCAGGGGAAATCGTTCTCTCTAACAACTTTCTACCGGGCAGCCAGGAATACCATGAATATGTGCTTCAGCCAGGAGCCAGACACAGCTGAAGTAGAGGTATGTTCTTTTCAACCTACAGTCATGTGAAAAAACAAGTGCACCCCATGGAAATTGTTGGCTTTTTTGACGTTTGGACAAGCAAACCTTTGATCCTCTTTGAAACAGTGCCTAGTAATAAAGGTGATGCACTCTATTAAATGGTAAATAAATGGTAAATGGCACACTTGTATAGCGCTTTTATCCAAAGCGCTTTACACTGTGTCTCATTCACCCATACACACACACTCACACACCAATGGTAGCAGAGCTGCCATGCAAGGTGCTAACTTACCATCAGGAGCAACTTGGGGTTCAGTGTCTTGCCCAAGGACACTTCGGTATGTGGAGTCACATGGGCCGGGAATCGAACCGCCAACCCTACGATTAGTGGACAACCGACTCTCCCACCTATTAATATCAAATGACACATAAAATTGGTATTTTGTAGTAATTTTCACAATTTCAATGAACAAAACAGATCAGGCACATGGGGAAAAAAGTAAGTCCACCAGTACATTTATCACACCTTCCAATCCATAAATTTTTAATCAGGTGTTCAATATTTGGTGCCAGTGATTAGAACCTGCTTATGGAGTGCAGGTGGAACTGGTCCTATTTATACCCCTCTCATATCTAGTGTCTGGTGTCCCCTTTGCTATTGAGGTGTGAGATTGGAGATGTTAAAGCATGTAGAAGATGGGTTAGATCCATTTCAGTTTGTGTACAGAGCAGGGAGGGTGTTGAAGACACCTTAACTACTCTTGTGCATTTGGTAGCTCAACATTTGGAGACCCGCAAAAACGGCTGGCTTTTATTGATTTCTCACCTGGATCGTAAGTTCGTAGGATGGATATAAAAAATGTTATCGAACAGGACTGTGTGTGAGAGTCAATTGTTTGCTATCTTCCAAGTTATGTTCTTCTACAGGTTCCCCTCAAGGGTGCGTTCTTTCCCCTCGGCTTTCTATTTTGTACACTTATGATTGCAGGAGTACATTTCACAATGGGTATATGCTGAAGTTTGCAGATGATACTGTTCTTGTGAGCCTCCCTAGCAAGTGAGGAGACATCTCATGGACCTGTGGTAAACGACTTTTTTCTTGTTTATTGGTGTGAGAATTGTAGTCAAACTTAAACATAGCTAAGACCAAAGACATGATCGTAGACTTTGGAAAGTCTGGTATTTCTATCTCTATATTCATCCACAATGTACCTTCCATCACTGATAGTAGTAGACACCGGGGGTTTCCTCCCCCAGTCCAAAGACATGCATGTTAAGCTGATTGGTGTGTCTAAAGTGTCCGTAGTGTATGAATGTATGTGTGAGTGTGTATGTGATTGTGCCCTGCGATGGACTGGCACCCTGTCCAGGGTGTACCCCGCCTTGTGCCCCATGCTCCCTGCGATAGGCTCCAGGTTCCCCCGTGACCCTGAAAAGGAGTAAGTGGTTGAAGATGGATGGATGGTACAGTGATTGCTAAGAAATTAAACTTTGATGCTAATACTGATGCCATTTGTAAGAAGACTCAACAATGTTTGTTTTTCTTAAGAAAAATGAATTCTTTGAAAGTATGTACAGCGTTACTGGCACCGTTTTATTGGAGTTTTATTGAATGTTATTTCTTACTGTGTCATGGTATGGTTTGATTGTATTGGCTTGTCTGGTAAAAACAGAATGACTAAGCTGATTAAGACCGCCTCCAAGGTGATCGGAGTTCAACAGACATTTTTAAACAATGTTTTATTAAAAAAAAGCTTACTCAATAATTAACTGCCCATCACCTCCATTATACAAAGAGTTTGTTGTCCTCCCATCAGGCCATAGATATAGAGCAAATGTTCTTATGTCTTTAGTTTGAATGTTCGTGTGTGTGTTAATGTGATGTGTGGCACCCGTGTAAACCAAATTTCCTAAGGGATGAATAAACTGAGCTGAACTGTGTTGTCGTCATGCTAAGATTTAAAGAGTTCTGTAAGGGTTCAAAAAGGTTGTGGATACCGATGAGTCTGGCATGGGATTGAAAAGGATCTCTAAATTATTGGAAAGAAATCATTCCACTGTAAGGAAAATTATCTACAAATGGTGCAGATTTCAAACGACTGCCAATTAGTCCAGGACTGGCCGATCCGATGCGAAAAGAAGTCTCCAAGAACCCCAAAATGTCATCACAGGATCTGCTAGTAAATCTTGCAACTGTTAATGTCAACATGCATTCTTCTACAATCAGAAAGAGATTGCACAAGTTTGACCTGCATGGGAGGCGGGTCAGGAAAAATTAGCATACAGGCAAAGATCAGGCCTTTTGGAATAATGTGCTCTGGACAGACGAATCAAAGCTAGAGTAGTTTGGCCACAGTAACAGCAGACATGTTTGGCACAGACTAAAGACAGCATTTCAGGAGAAGCACTTCATATGAACTGTGAAGCACGGTGGTGGAAATGTTATGGTTTGGGGTTGCTTCACTGCCTCAGGAACTGTATAGCTTGCATTCATTGACTCAACTATGAATTCTGCATCATATTAAAGAGTGCTTGAAGATAAAAGTTGGGATTGAACTGAATGTTAGACCTTTCAACAGCATAATGATCCTAAGCACACTAGCAAATCCACCAAGGAATGGCTCAAATTGAAGAAATGGAGGGTTCTGGAATAACTAGGTCTGTATTTTCCCCCGGCTGTGACCTAGTACCAGGTCGTGGAGGAGTTGCAAGAACATTCTAGGAAAAATGTAGATATGCCACTGTATTATTTATTGTACGTTTTGCCTTTTAAGGCCCACTATCCAAATTTAAATAGAGGGTGTGACTTCAGATAACACTGGTTCCACTCTTGTAACAGGCTCAGCCAGTGTTCACATGAGCGTGAAACAAACATCGTTTGAAAGTTTCTTTATTGGAGGAGGAAAGAAAAGACCAAGTGATGGCGAAGACAAAGACAGCTACTGACGAGAAAAGGAGAAAAAAGAAAGCCGCCTTTAACTGAAAATATTATGAGTCATATCTAATACCAGTCATATCCAAACCCCATGTGTATAATATGCGGAGATAAATTTGCTAATGAATCGATGAAGCCCTCGGCATCTGGAAACTCAGCACCCAGTATTGAGAGACAAGCCCCTTGATTACATTCAGGGAGCAAACTCCAGTCTCTCTGTCCCCCAGCCCTCCTCGTTGGGACTGTATTATTGCTGGGAAGCAAGTCCAGGGCTCCCTATACGTGAGTGTTATGTCGAGTTGTAATGTTTTGTTTTAATTTGTTGTATGCAGTGGACATTGTGGTGTAAATTACATGTTTAATAAATTAGTGATTGTTCTGATTGCACCTCAATCCCCCCCACCAACCGGTCCATGAGAATATTTTCAAAACGAAACCGGTGTGTGGTGTAAAAAAGGTGGGAGACCCCTGACATAGACCAACTGAAAGAATATTGCATGGAAGAGCGGCCAAAAAATTCCAGCAAGCCTGGTGGACAATTCTGAACAACGCCTACAAGAAGTTATTTCTGCTAAAGAGGGCAATACTAGCTTCTGAGGCCGTGTGTACATTTTTCATTTTCCCCACAGAATAATATCACATCTATTGATATTTCTGTTGAATAAATGATTGAAAGCTCATTTTCCTTGTGGTTTTGTTCAGGTATGTCAACTTTTTAATATGCACCAATTCAAAGATAATCAAATTCTTGCTTTGTCCAAATGTCAAAAAAAGCCAACAGTTTCCTTGGGGTGTACTTATTTTTTCACACGACTGTAAGTATGATAGAACACAACTTTCATTAGGCTGAATCCAGAAGGTTTTTGACCCAACAGACTTCACCAAAAGTTTTCTTTTCTTTTTTATTTATTTATTTCCTAGCTCAAAGGCTTTTACACACAAGTACACGAGTTCTGAGGACTGCTTTTCTCTTTAACTTCTCTTTAACTTCTCAATTTTTCTGCACACCCTTTTTCTGTCTTTCTGTAGCAAGAGTACTGGAGACTGGTAGAAGCAAAAGAATGCCATGTTGCAGTGCATTGTGGGCGAGTGGATTCAAAGACTCATGGGAGTGGATTTCCTGTGAGCAAGTCTGAGCCATTTTCAAAGTAAGAGCCTGCATCAATCATGTCATGCAATATCAAAACTGTAGTTTAAGTATGACTGTTTAGCACTTTTGTGCATAAAATAAACCTAAATACACTTACAGTTACCTGCAGAAGTTTGCATACCTGTAGGAAAAGAAGACGACGACAAAAAGCCGACAAGACTTTTCGTGTCCTATTACTTTTGATAATGATAATGACAGGAAAATGGAAGGTTACATACTCTGTACGATCAAATGTTTGTGTACACCTTTTGTGAAACTTATTCAAGTTGGAAGCACACGATTGTATAGAATGCCTTTATATGCTGAATTGCATTACAATTTCCCTTCACTGGAACTAAGAGACTCGAACATGTTCCAGCATGACAATGCTCAAAGCGAGGTCCATGTTTTGCCAAATTTGGAGTGGAAGAACTCGATTGGCCTATACAGTGCCCTGACCTCAGCCCCTCTGAACACCACTGGGATGAACTGGAATCCCGAAATCAGTCTCTAACCTCACTAATACTCCTGTGGCTGAAATGCCTTCCCAGAACAGTGGAAGTTTTTATAACCGCAAAAGTGGAACAAATCTGGAATGGGATGGTTAACAAGCACATATGTGTCATGGCCAGGTGTCCACAAACGTTTGGCCATGTATTGTATGTAACCATGGTTCTTCGACTGAATGGAGAACCAGCAGAGCAGTTTCTTTCCGAACTGGTGGTGTTTTCCCATTTCCCTTTCTATTTTCCTCCCTTCCTAGTAGAAGTATACAGCAGAGTTATCACTGTGACAGAGTTCGACTATAAAAGCTCCCTGCTGTGTATGGTCATGCTTATCCATTTGCTTATAGAGCCACAGATACATATACTGTATGTTATCTTCCATTCTATACACTGCATTGTTGGTTCCTTTCAGAAGCAATGAAGGACATGTATCAAATTCAGCCCACGTTGCCAGACCGTGCTTGCAGACAGCACTAAACCATGCAAATACCTTTATTTTTTTATTTTTTTGAGACTGAGAATCACTTAATATTATTGAAGATGAAAGTTACTCAAGTGCTGATACTGTTTATTTATTTTATTAAAATGTATTTGGTGTGATTTTTTTTTTTACTACTTTATTGATGACACGAATCACTGAACATGCTGATACTGCATTCTGTTTAGTGTGAGAATTCAGAGCTTCAGTATCTACAGTTTAACTGTAGCATTTACAATTTTTGACGCCTTGCTGCAGCAGAATGGGACGCACCTGAACACTGAGCCTTTCAGCTAAAACAGACCATCAATAAAAATTATAATTAAATGAATTAAAATAATAAAATTAATCAATTTGTATAGCGCTTTTTACAATGGACATTGTCTCAAAGCAGCTTTACAGAAATATCATTTTTACATTTTACATTTACAAGCGACTTACAAATGAGAGCACATTCACACACCAATGGTAGCAGAGCTGCATGCAAGGTGCTAGCTTGCCATTGGGGGCAACTTAGGGTTCAGTGTCTTGCCCAAGGACACTTCAGCATGGGATCACCCGGGCCGGGATTCGAACCACCAACCCTACGATTAGTGGATTAGTGGACAACCCGCTCTACCAACACAGCCACCCTAATAATAATAATAATACAATTCATAATAGAATTAAATTCTTCTGGCTGACCAGCAAATTCCCTCAAGTCTATAAGCACAAGGGATGGATATTTGCTTGGTTTTATGTAAATATTTGTTTTATTTGTGCAGTTAGCATGTAGCCATCTCGTTCAGCGATGTGAACTAGGCTTTTTGCGGTAAATTTCTGTGTTTTTTACTCTCTCTGGCTGCTTAGATTTTCTTGTTAGAAATATTGGCACCTCTGAGAATTATTAAATATGCTGATATCGTACTCCAGGGTTCTTCAATCTTATCTGCAAAGGCCCAGTGTGCCTGTAGGCCTTCAATCCAAACCGGGAGCCACACATGCCTTGTTTAATCAGTTCAATCAACTGTTAAGTCTCTCTTGTTTGGCTGGGTTGAAAGCCTTCAAGCCACATTGGACCTTTTGTGGATAAGACTGAAGACCTCTGTTGTACTTTATTGAACATAAGCACCACATTTGATTGAGTGTGAGGATGACACGAGTGATATACCTCTTAGTTTGTCCCAGAAAGTAGCCATAGCATGGGTCAAATGGCATTTAATAGAAGACACCTCTTGACGTGCATTCAAGAATGCTTGTGCAATCACTTTTTCTTTACCTAGTTGTTCTTTAGCTACTTCTACATAAGGCTGCAGAGTGCTCACTCGGTACATGGTAAATGGTCTGTACTTATGTGGTGCTTTTTAAACCTTAGCGGTCCTACAAAGTGCACTGATTCTCATTCACACACACACGCACACAAAGTGCACTGATTCTCATTCTCACACACACACACAAAGTGCACTGATTCTCATTCTCACACACACACACACACAAAGTGCACTGATTCTCATTCACACACACACGCACACAAAGTGCACTGATTCTCATTCACACACGCACACACACAAAGTGCACTGATTCTCATTCACACACAAACCAATACAATACACTGCCATACAAGGTGCTAGCTTGCCATTAGGAGCAACTTGGGGTTCAGTGTCTTGCCCAAGGACACTTCGGCATGTGGAGTCATGTGGGCCGGGAATTGAACCGCCAGCCTTATGATTAGTGGACAACATGCTCTACCACCTGAGCCACAGCCACCACATGACTGGGGACTAGGCTCAAATCTCCAAGAATGGATAGGTTAAATCACATACTGTGGGATCAATATCTTTGGCAGGAGTGCTGGGTTCAGCTACAGTGTGGCGTGCTTGAACTCTGTTCTCGGCACTAACACTGTGTGCCGACCAATAGCACGTGCGATTCACTGACTCACCTGGCTGTAGTGATGGCTAGTTGGGTTGTGTTGGCCACATAGATATGTAGCTAACAACTACAGGGGCTATGTGTGCACGCTTCCAGAGCTTGTTCACCCACCAAAATCACTTGATGGTGGTTGATGTAAATTACCACAGAGGTGGTGTTTGTCCAGATTAGTAAATGAGGCCCTTTTAAGGGTTATGGAAAATGTTGAATACATTCAAAAGCCAAAGGGATGAATGAAAAGGATGTTGATATGCTGATGTCACGCCATCCTTCTTTTTACTTAGAGATTTTACAACATCTCCTCACAGCTTTGCTGGGAAGCATCTGCATCTTTTAGACATTTTGGTCTCTTCGATCTATCATGAGATGCATTCCGTCCACTTATTTGCAGGAAAAAAAAATATGTTTACGGCATTCAGCAGCCGCCCTTATTCGGAGTGACTTAGGTTTATCTCATTTATACAACTGAAGAGTTGAGGGTTAAGAGCCTTGCTCAAGGGCCTTGAACTCACGACCTTTCCAATCAGTAGTCCAGCATTTTAACCATTGTGCAACCACTGCCCGATATCTGAAATATCTCTGAGGAAAAACCCAGTCAGGCTTTTTGTTCTGTGTATGGTTTATATTGCTTGATTTTGTAGTAGTGACAGCACTTCTGCACTCAATAGAGTTAGTTAGCTTGGATATGGCGCCACTGAGTGATGGACCCCAGTGTTTTGTGGTGGTCGACTGTGAAACTGTAAATGATACCCTGCAAGCTTCATATCTATTAGTCTGTTATCAAACTTAAAAGATCTGTCCCGGTACCAATGACAGCAGGTTGTTACCAGGCTTCGACAATGGCATTTAAGCCAGCCCAGTGATTCAAACCCTGTTGATATGACTCCCGTAGCTTGGAGTGCTGTCTGTGTTGTGTTGCCTAGCTTGGAATGCACATATGAGCTCATTACAGAAATTGGTACACTGTTCAATAGGCCAAGCACTCATCATGGGTGCATATACAATGGCAGGGATTAATCACTTGTTATTGGACGGAGCTTTAATTTTGCGAAGGCAGCCTTAACACCAGTTTGCAGTATATTCAGTGTCGATGCTATGCTTTGCACTCCGACCTTCAGACAGCTTCAATGGCGAGCTACCAGCACACTCTGAAGTGGTCATCAAGTTCAGAGAATGATTGTGAATGTGACACAGCTGTATTAGATGCACCCCTGGGCTCCGTACTGCAGTGTGCTGTTGCATTGTTGAAAACAGCCCTTGCTATTAGCTTGCCTACTGCCAGATGTTCTGTTCTGGATTCCAACACACTGAAAGCTCTTATTCCTTTTCCAGCCAAGTCTTCTGCCCAATTCTGTTCCCGCTGCTGTGTTCTCAGTGGGCTTTTCTGCCCATACCTGCTGCTTGCTTCACTTCTCGCTATGGCTGTGCAAAGACGAATAGACCGCAGAATTTCCGTAGCTTGAAAGGTGTGTTTTGCACGTCGCTATTATGCTGCAATTCCCAACCAGTTTAGGTATTGATCAGGTCAGTCATACAACTCTGGAGCAAATCAGGGCATGTAGGCTACTTGTTTTTTTTTTTTTTTTTTCATCAACACCGTCAATCATAGCGAAAATAGTCAGATATTACGGTATCACAACGGTATCACTATCACACTCTGACTGTGCATATCTTACCAATAACAATATTATCAAAGAGCGCAATACTCAGTGTTTTGGATCCCCCTTTTCAACTCGTGTACAAGACGAGAACGTTAGAGAGGCAAAGGCATTTTCTAGACTGCACATAAGGGATTACGACTTTGCTATTTGTGCTTAGCAAGGAAATGACCAAATGCAGATTCTCCACTAGTTCTAAAGAAAAGTGCTCTGGCCGTGTAGAGCGTTTGGTACTTTTGAAAATAACTAATTCAAGATTTGGTTTTGTTGTTTGTTTTTTTATTGTATGTTGTACATTGTTGTCTTGCTGTAGGATACATCTACATTTCATTTCCGTATTTGGTATTCTTGGCAGTCCTATGAATTGTAGATTAATTGTAAAATGTGCAAATATGTAGGCTGTGTATCATCACCTGGCGTGATATTAGTACTTTGGAACGTTTTCTGTCATGTTCTTTACTTCATAATGTATTTCATGCTCAACACATATCATCACTTTGCCAGGCATGGATGGAATCTTACTGTGCTTTCCAATAACTCAGGATCCATCTTGCGTCACCTTGGTGCTGTGCCAGGTTAGACTGATTTTCCTGACCATTAAACACCGTTCAAATCTCCTTGAGTTCTACAATTTATTCAGAAAAGTTTTACAGTAAGCATTGTAGTTAAATCCTTTTCTGGTTTTACACTTTTGTCTTCCAAGATATGGAAAATAATGACGATAATAATTAGTAATGCTTTTAGAGTATTTAAGGGCATACGGCTATAGTAGGTTTCTAGCAGAATCTAATAATAGATTGTAAGCTGATTAGTTGTTTGTTTTGTAAGCAGGAGTGACCATCCCCTGGCTGAATATAGGCATGGTGTTTTCTACCTCATGTTGGTCCAGGGACCAGAACAGCCTTCCATACATAGATTATCTACACACTGGTGCTGATTGCATTTGGTAAGTGTTTGGTCCTTCATTTAAATAGTGTTGTTATACAACCCCAATTCAGAAAAAGTTGGGTCAGTATGGAAAATGCAAGGAGATTCATTTGGAAATTCAGTTCACCCTGTACTATATTAAAAACACATTATTTGATGTTTTACTTTGTGCATTTTATATTTTTGAAAATATACACTCTTTTCAAGCCTGACTATAACACACTCAAAGTTGGGACAGTTGGGTGTTTACCACTGCATAACATCACCTTTTCTTTTAATAACACTTACTGAGTGCTTGGGGACTGAAGATACCGGTTGGTTAAGTTTAGCAAGTGGAACCCCCCCCCCCCCCCCCCCCCATGCATCCTTTTATGCATGTACAAGGCCTCTGTTGCCCTATTTTGGCGGCAGGCCATGCTAGTACCCGTACTTTCTGCTTATACAACAATGCTCTTGTAATCCGGGCAGAATGTGGTTTGGTGTTGTCCTGCTGGAAAATGCAGGGACATCTCTGGAGAAGACGACGTCTGGATGGCAGCATATCTTGCTCCAAAATGTGTACACATCTTTCTGCATTAGTGATGCCCTCACAGATGTGCAGGTTACCCAGCCATGTGCATACACACCCCATACCATGACAGATGCTGGCTTTTGGACCTGACACTGATAACAGCTTGGTGGTCCTTTTCCTCTTTGGCCCGGAGAACCCGATGGCTGTTTTGTCCAAAACTATTTGAAATGTCGACTCGCACAAAACACGATTCCACTGTGCTACTGTCCATTTCAGATGAGCCCAGAGACGTCAGCTGATTTTCAGCCTTGTCCCTTTACGCACTGAGATTTAACCTTCTTCCTAGAATCTTTTAATTATATTGTGCACTGTAGAAGGTGAAATGCCCAAATCCTACCAGTTTGTCTTTGGGGAATGTTGTACTCTCAAAGTGTTTGATTATTCACTGACACATCTGTTGGCAGATTGTCCGAGCCTCGACCCGTCCTTGATCTTGAAGGACTAGGCCTTTTTTTGTAGGCTCCTTATATACTATGATTAGACGATTTCCTTACCTGCTTCACATCACCTTATTTCAACTTCTCACATCACTATTGGTCCTAAATTGCCCTGTCCCATCTTTTTTGGAACGCATTGCATGCATCATTGTCAAAATAAACATTTATCTTAACACAAAAACCTATGTAGTTGATTTAGGTAAAACATCAAATACTTTGTTTTTGTTTAAATACAAGTCAAAGTACATTTACAGATCACTCCTCTTTGTTTTTATTAGCATTTCCATACTGTCCCAACTTTTTTGGAATTGTGTTTTTTAGCTTTCCGTGCCTGTAACATTTGACTACAGAAGATGGATCTATAAAATGGCGCTATGAAATAAACGTTTGGGAGAAAGACAACATCTAAAGCTCCTTCTTCTTCTTAGTCCTCTACATTGCCATCTCTCTCTCTCTGCACTGGTGTGAGGTTTTCTTCACCCACCACCTCCCTCACTGTGGGTGGGGAAACAAGCTGCCCAGAACACTAGCCTGAGTCCCCCCGTCCCAGGTTTTACAACTTAGTCTCTGGTTATGTAATTTGTCACATAATAATTGCAAATTACAACAAAGAAGTAACCATTA
>JAFFST010055516.1:304909-316159 GCA_022414735.1 Noturus placidus
GAGAGGAACCAGACTCAGAAGGGAACCCATCCTCATCTGGGTAACAACAGATATTCTTAAAGAGATAATTATTGGTTTATATGTAATCTGTTTGGTTTAGAAAAACCTTTGTCCCAGCAGTCTGGATTTGGAGCAGATGAGAGCTCCATCCAGAAGTAGGACCTCCGAGACCGATCATGCAGGTCCGGAGAGCAGAAGGACCAGGATCTCCAACATATCCATAAACTCATGTGTAAAAATGTAGTCGTACCAGCGTCCTGTCGAGGCCTCCATTGCGGAAGCTGTTGGTGAATTTTCTCTGACAGTAATCGTGGTTGAAGGATTCGTTTCTATGGATGTGCAGGTTCTAATACGGATCCTTTCTCTAAGCAGTCCCGTAAGGATTTCACCATTTTGTGAACGCAAAATCAAGCAAACTATGCAATAATCGGAGGAGCTTACAATTTTTCCAAATAGAGGGTGTGCACGTGATGTCATAGTAGGCGGAACTCATTAGTGTAGTGGAAGTTTTGCGGAAAGAGGAAAAAGTGCATGTAAAATGAGAGGAAAAGCTGTTGTGCGATCGAGTGTGCTAACAGATTCAACAAGAATTCTGAGCTATCTTTTTACAGAGAGCCAAACATCCATGCAGCCCTTTTTATTTACTAAGTGGGGCAGTGTGAGTGTACGTTCTTTTGGCACGTGGTGTTCGTGATGGATTATTTGTGACCTATACCTTTTTAAACGCTGCCTATTTCCACTGACGACTAACAGGGACTCGTTCATTCTCTGACCGTTTTACCTTCACAAATGTGTCATGTTGGTAAGTGGAAGCAGTGTTGGTTACAAACAAACGAGGACTAGCTAGCTTACGATTTACCAGATAAAATTATAGTATAAAATAAATAAATAACCAGAATGTTTATTGGTGTTCTTGTCACTTTAATTTCTCCAACAAATTGAAGTAGGACCAAGTGTCAAGGCTTTTGTATGCCTTCAGGCACATATAAATTAGGGCAGCTGTGGCTCAGTGGGTAGAGCGGGTTGTCCACTAATCCACTAATCGTAGGGTTGGTGGTTCGAATCCCGGCCCGGGTGATCCCATGCCGAAATGTGTCCTTGGGCAAGACACTGAACCCCAAGTTGCCCCCGATGGCAAGCTAGCACCTTGCATGCAGCTCTGCTACCATTGGTGTGTGAGTGTGTCTCATTTGTAAGTCGCTTGTAAATGTAAAAATGATATTTCTGTAAAGCTGCTTCGAGACAATGTCCATTGTAAAAAGCGCTATACAAATTGATAAATTATAAATGTCGGGAAAACCGATTTCTGGCCACATGCCAATGTCCATGGACCACAGGTTCTTGGGAAAGCTTTAAGGGTCACTGTTGAGTCCAACTGCCTTTCATTTAATCTGATAACTGTTGGCTATTCTTGCGTTTTCACAGCTTCCCCTATTAAAACCAGACATTTTGCTGGATGTTTTAACCTCAGTCCAGCCGAGGGGGGCGTGTTCCGGCGGGAAAGTGACGTCAACGCATACCCTCTACTACCGCAGATTTGGGCCAAGACGCGTCACGTGACATCCTCACCATGCGCATTCAGCCGAAACCCCTTTTAATTCACGTGCGTCGAACATGAGTACAGCTAAAAGGTCTCATTTACCAACAAACACCATCGCGAACCAATTTCATGCAATTGCAATTTCACCAATTCAAGTAGTTTTGCACAAAAACGCACAAAAAACCTGTTACATT
Source organism: Noturus placidus (assembly GCA_022414735.1). Classification (NCBI taxonomy): domain Eukaryota; kingdom Metazoa; phylum Chordata; class Actinopteri; order Siluriformes; family Ictaluridae; genus Noturus; species Noturus placidus. The sequence continues at coordinate 306,644 of JAFFST010055516.1, forward strand.
GCAAAATCAAGCCATTTTTGACCACGCCAATCCCAAAAGGACGGGCTGAAGGTTTAACGACTCGTTCACAGGGACTTGTTTGGCAGACGCAAGACATGATCTAATGCTGTAATGCCGTGATGTTCAACAAAGAAAGATGTAAAATCATTGATGAGGTGAAGTTTTATACAGAATAAGGACATGTTTATGGACTCGAAGGCTCGGATGTCAATGCTTTATAACTTTCCGAGGATTTAGCGAGGTTTCTCAAGTGTTTGTGTTGTTTTTGTTGTTGTTTCTGTTTGTTCTATTGAATTCAAGGGAGAGAAAGTCTGGTTAGCAAATAGCTGTTAGAGCTGTTTATTTCATACTGTAGCTGTAAACATTTCGACTGGGTTCGTCAGGTGACGATTTCCTTAAGCGGCAACATGCTCATATTTGTCTGAGTTTAACCAGACAACACCTCAGTGTTTGCTGTCACCTGTTTATCACTTTGTCTGCAAAATAGGGAGAGGATGGTAACAAGTAGGAGAGCCCAAGTGTGCATCTTTCACACGTACAGTAGCTTGGGTGTAAGTTATAGTTCGGAGATGCCTAGTAAGGCCTGTCACCTGAATAATTTCCAGAATTTCTGTGCTCTGACAGTGGTTACCACGTCTGCGTCACACCTCCAGGTGCTGCCGTGTGTGTGGAGTATGCATGTGAGCCGTGCTGTAGGGGTTTTCTCCGGGTACTCCGGTTTCCTCCCCCAGTCCAAAGACATGCATGGTAGGCTGATTGGCGTGTCTGTAGTGTATGAATGGGTGTGTGTGTGTGTGTGATTGTGTCCTGCGATGGACCGGCACCCTGTCCACCCCGCCTTGTGCCCCATGCTCCCTGGGATAGCCTCCAGGTTTCCCTGTGACGCTGAAGGAAGGATAAGCGGTATAGAAGATGGATGGATAGTCTATGCTCTGAACTTCAGCTTTGTCACATGTTATCACATGATTTTTTTTTCCCCCTCCCCAAACCAGGTGGTTCATGAAAATGATAACGTCGTGTTCTGCCTGGAGTGCGCGCTTCGCTACATTCAGAAGCGCAGGTCCCCTCGAGGTCTGAAAATGATGTTTCGTTACACTGAGGTATGTAATACCGTTCACCTGAGAGTCCAGAAACTAATACATATTCATCATATTTATTATTAATGACCTAAAGTTTACACCCAATAGTGCAGGAAGACATTTGATCTCGATTTTGAATGTCATGGTTTGTGTAATTCCTGGAGTTCAAATAAATCAGGCTTCTCTTAATGAGGATTGAGTATTTATTAATCACATGTACGGTAGAGCAGAGTGAAATTGTTTTTCTTCACATACTATAGCATGTTATATGGGCGGCTGTGGCTCAGTCGGTAGAGCGGGTTGTCCACTAATCCACTAATCGTGGGGTTGGTGGTTCGAATCCTGGCCCGGGTGATCCCATGCCGAAGTGTCCTTGGGCAAGACACTGAACCCCAAGTTGCCCCCGATGGCAAGCTAGCACCTTGCATGCAGCTCTGCTACCATTGGTGTGTGAGTGTGCTCTCATTTGTAAGTCGCTTTGGATAAAAGCGTCTGCTAAATGAATAAATGTATATGTAAATGTGGGGTCAGAGCACAGGGTCAGCCGTGATACAGCGCCCCCTGGAGCAGAGAGGGTTAAGGGCCTTGCTCAAGGGCCCAACAGTGGCAGCTTGGCAGTGCTGGGGCTTGAACCCCCGACCTTCCGATCAGTAACCCAGAGTCTTAACCGCCAAGCCCCATAATAATAAGTGGATGAATGAATACTGGTTTGGATATTAGCTATCCTATCTTGCAAGTAAAAGCACCAGTGAGCTGCCCAGTCTCATGCCTTGTTTACACACTAATGTGATGTAACTCCAAAGCTCAGTGGTTAAGACGGTTGAACTACTGATCAGAAGGTGATGAGTTCAAATCCCAGAACTGTGAAGTTTCCACTGCGGCGCTCTTGAGCAAGAACCCCAACTGCTCGTTTGTATAAATGAGATGAATGGAAGTCGCTCTGGATTAAGGGCGTGTCCTAAATACTGTGAATGTAAACGTTACATCGTTAAATGCAGATTAATGGAAATAAGTATAGACTCGTAATAAGCGTTGAGGAGTAGACGATCCGGGACAGCCGTAGTCCTCATCCTGTCCGGATGATGAATATCATCACGGACACGGCGTGTTCAGTATTTTGCTCAGGTGCATCGCCACGGTTTCCACATCATTTTTCACAATGTAGTTTTTTAAACTAGTGAAAAAAAATTTGAGAGAAGAGGGAGCCTTTATTTCTACATGCTCAAGACAGTGAAATCATATTTTTAGCCCAGCTAATTAAGAAGTCTGGGTCGGAGCACAGGGTCGGCCATGATCCGGCGGCGGCGCTGATAGGGTTAAGGTCTTGCTCAGGGGCTCAACAGGGGAAGCAGCAGACAGCGAGTAGTGCACACCATTCGTGTCTCACCATGAAACATCACCAGCTTTGCTTGTGTGTCTTTGGATAAAAGCGTCTGCTAAATGAATACATGTAAAGATCCAGTATTAATTGCTTTGTGAGAGTCAATATATTTTTTTCTTCCTTTGGTTGGTAGATGGGTAACCCCCTTCTCGCAGCCAACTAAGAATTAAAAAGACAGCACACAGGCTGCTTGGATTATGTTGCTTTAAAAGCATTCGGAAAAGGAATCTTTTATGTTGAATACAGTGTCTGTGCTTTCTCTTTTCCCGCAGGAGCAGCTCGGCAGTTTGGTAAATCAGGTGTGCGGGAAAACGTCTGAAAGGGCTGGGGAGAAGCGGAAAGCGGCTCATCCCAATACGCCACCAGCAAAACGTAGTCCCCGAAACAAGGGCCCGAACCAGGCCTCGCTCTCACGCTCAGCCTCGAAAAACACCAAACTGTCCTGACCAAACTGTTCAACCATTCCCTCGATCCTGACGTCACAATTCGTGCCGGCTCTGCAGTTCACTCCGGTTCCATCTCACTCGTCATGTCCCTACGACGTCTCTACCATCACGCTGGAAAGATCCTACAAACACCCAGAACCGTGTACCATGATGTTATATGGGGCACTTTTATACTAGGTTTGCATTGTTACTAGCAGGAGGCATTAAAACGGACTGAATGTATGGGAAGTACACACACACACACACACACACTAAGTAGTAAAGAACACAGTTGTTAGGGACATCTGAGCAAGTCTGAGGAGCCCGATCTCTCTCACACAAATCTTTTTGCACTAGTACTGAGATTGCGTTTTTTCTTTTGTTTCTTTCGAGTATTTCTGAGTTGTTTCAGCGTTCAGTTTAAATATAAATATACATAAATATGAATTTATCCTATACTGTACCATTTGTGTTGAACTGGTGCTGTAGTGTCAAATCTTCCATAAGGCCTTCCAGGCTGTTTCTCTTGCTCTCACCCCATGTGGATCGTTTTCTTTAAGACTTGTATGCTCGAGCCCTGTTTTAATGTCCCATACAATAAACACTAATAATTATCAGCAGAAATACTGAGAAAGAGAGAGAGAGAAACACTCTGAACTCGAACCCTCCCCTCACCCGTGCTGTGATTCCCATCTTGTTGGCGGATTGTTTTTACTGCACATTCTCTGCAGGGTGACTCACAGGCCTCGCTAATGCATTCGGACTCCTTTTCGAAGCACATTTCGAGGCCTTTTTCCAACCGAAATAGAATCTAAAATGAGCTACTTTGATAATAATATAGCTATATTCAAAGCCGACGCCCAGAGCAGTTTGTACCTATATTTTAAGCAGTTCGAGCTGTTGAAATAGTTACGCACTTTCCCTTTTCACCATTGAGTCTGGTTCAGCCTTTGTGATTGGTGATTAGCCCCCCCCCCCCTTTACCATGTAGAATACGCCCTCCTTTACAAAGATGATGCTTTTGTTTACATAGAATAAATATTATAACATTAGAGTCTAATACAAATGTCTCAATGTTTCTACGCCAGTCCATCTCGTCACGTAAAGCGAAGCCGTTTGACAGAAGGGTGTAGAAGAGTTTGGATGAAGAAAAAGCCTTATTCCCCTGTTGCTTTCTTCGTCTCTGAGTTTAGATGTTCACAGGGTTGCTGTTGTAACATATGGGTGGGGGAAAAGTGCTGCTTAATCACTGAATAAGTACGTAATAGTGGTGAGCCCTAGTTTTTTAGCTTTACTTTTTTATTCAAAAGGGAAAAAAATAACCCCAACCTTTACCATGTAGTAGCTTAACCATAATGCACTAACTGTAATGAAGTCCCGTAGTCCTGCCTAGTCGTGCCCCTCTTCTAAAGACTGGTGTTTGAGCATAGTATAACTGAACAGTGTTTCAAAACAAACGTGGTTGTAAACTTTTTTTTATTATTATTATATTCTTTTTATGGCCTTAAAATGTTTCCAATCACTTTTTTCCCTATTTTCTACCATAATAATTCTTGCTTGGCTTACTTTTTAATTTATAAGCGTCGACGGATCCTCGGTCTTCAATCTTCTGGTGTTATTTGGGTTACTGGCCTTTTTTTTTTTTTTTTTAAACTTGGTTTGTATCATTTTGTTGTAATAAACGAATCACTGTCAATCCTTCAAAACTCCTCTTTTTATGTCTAATATGGTTGAGTGTGCTCAAGAATTATCATTCTTATAATAATCTTTTATACACTTTTAAGCAGTATTACACTAGATGGAGACAGAATCGATTATATGACACTGTAATATTTATAGACCGTGTTAAGACGCTCCTGCTGCTCGTGTTTATATTCGGTACACGACTCGTCCGTGCCGCTCGGAAGGCAGCAGGACGTGTTTAACGCATTAATATGCAACGCTACATGCAGCATTCCCACAATTTAGACACTTGAATACTCTAGAATGTTCTGTAAAAGTCTGTCGGACAGCACGCGTGACTTTGATTAGATCATCCGGGGACTACGTTCACAGATGGAGCGTCACTGCTCACAGTTACTTCATGGTTTGATTACAGTTGTACTGCTTGAAACACCAGTAGAGCTAGTGTGTAATTTCCTAGTTTATAGAGCGCTATATACGTGTGTCCAAAAGTTTGTGGACACCAGACCATCACACCCAGATTTGGGTCTTTTGACCACAAAGGAACTATACATTTGTATAGACGGTCACTGTATGCTGAAGTTTGACTGTTTCCCTTCAGTGGAAACCAGAGGCCCGTAACAAGGCCCCCTGTGCACCTCGACACCACCTTTTGGAATGAATTGGAACGCCTAGTGCACACCTGATCTCAGTAATGCTCTCATAGCTGAGTGAGCAAGTCCCCACAGCCACTCTCCAAAATCTAGTGGAAAGCCTTCCCAGAAGAGTGGAGGTTACTATAAGAGCAAACTGGGAATACATCTGGAATGAGGTGTCCAGAAACTTGTGGCCATCCAGTGTATACAGGATCTTAAACAGCCATGTCAGAAGACGTATCCTGTGGTCATGGAAAAGGTGTTACTTCAAATTATCGGCCTGCACCAAGTAAAGAAAACAACTAAGGAGATTGCTGAAATCCCTGGAATTGGGTTGAGAACTGTCCAACAGAGTGGTTCGACTCTCCTGTCCTCAATACAAGATCTCAGCCAAAAACTCATGCAACTCTGGATAGAAGAAAATGTTGTCAACGAGGTTGTTGAAATATATAAACTCAGCAAAAGAAAAAAGAAACGTCCCTTTTTAAGGAGACGTCCAAATAATGCTTGTTCAATGGACCGTAAACAATTCTTGCACCTGTGGAACAGTTTAGGCAATAATTGAAGGTCACGGTTACAGTAAGTTAGGACACTAAAGAGACGTTTCTACTGACTCTGAAAAACACCAGAAGAAAGATGCTAGTGTTCCTGCTCACCTGCGTGAACATGCCATAGACCTTGCAGGGAGACATGACGACTGCAGATGTGTCCAGAGCAATAAACTGCAACGTATGTAATGTAAGACGTCCAAGACGGTGCTACAGGGAGACAGGAAGGACAGCTGATCGCCCTCACAGTGGAAAATTACACGTAACCGTGTGTTACAGACGTGATCGAGAACTTGTAAATGCCTTGGAGGAACAGCTCACAGCAAGACCTGACACATCTGGTGCGGTCCATGAGGATGAGATGGACTGGAGGACAACAGATACTGACTGTTACTTTTAATATCAACCCCGCCCCCCTTTGTTCGGGGACTCTTTATTCCATTTCTGTGAAACTTGTTCAGTTTATTTCCGTCTTGGTTGTTAAATCTTATATTAATGCAAATATTTACACTTAAGAAATTAGCTGGAAGACACACACACGCACACTAAGTTGGACACTGAAGTGTCCAGAGTGTTTTTGTTTCATGTTAGAATGTTGTTCTGGGAGACAGGAAGGACAGCTGATCGCCCTCACAGTGGAAAATTACACGTAACCGTGTGTTACAGACGTGATCGAGAACTTGTAAATGCCTTGGAGGAACAGCTCACAGCAAGACCTGACACATCTGGTGCGGTCCATGAGGATGAGATGGACTGGAGGACAACAGATACTGACTGTTACTTTTAATATCAACCCCGCCCCCCTTTGTTCGGGGACTCTTTATTCCATTTCTGTGAAACTTGTTCAGTTTATTTCCGTCTTGGTTGTTAAATCTTATATTAATGCAAATATTTACACTTAAGAAATTAGCTGGAAGACACACACACGCACACTAAGTTGGACACTGAAGTGTCCAGAGTGTTTTTGTTTCATGTTAGAATGTTGTTCTGGGAGACAGGAAGGACAGCTGATCGCCCTCACAGTGGAAAATTACACGTAACCGTGTGTTACAGACGTGATCGAGAACTTGTAAATGCCTTGGAGGAACAGCTCACAGCAAGACCTGACACATCTGGTGCGGTCCATGAGGATGAGATGGACTGGAGGACAACAGATACTGACTGTTACTTTTAATATCAACCCCGCCCCCCTTTGTTCGGGGACTCTTTATTCCATTTCTGTGAAACTTGTTCAGTTTATTTCCGTCTTGGTTGTTAAATTTTATATTAATGCAAATATTTACACTTAAGAAATTAGCTGGAAGACACACCCACGCACACTAAGTTGGACACTGAAGTGTCCAGAGTGTTTTTGTTTCATGTTAGAATGTTCTGTTACGTACAGGTTAAAACCATCGTAGATGAAAGTTTATCGCCAGACGCCTTTTGTCATTTCAATTGTAGCAGGCAGAGATAAGAAACCTGCCACAAAAACGTGGGTTATCCACTAATCGTAGGGTTGGCGGTTCGATTCCTGGCCCAGGTGACTCTATGTGACTCCACGTTCCAAAGGGTCCTTGGACAAGACACTGAACCCCAAGTTTTTCCCGATGGCAAGTTAGCGCCTTGCATGGCAGCTCTGCTACCATTGGTGTGAATGGGTGAATGAGACACAGTGTAAAGCGCGCTTTGGATACTATATAAGTGCACCATTTACCACATCATGTTGCCAGCCAGTCTGTAAACAACATAACGGAGCTGTAAAAAGAAGCGGCTGTACGTTCTCATTTATTTCTCTCTGCTTTCCTTCCACTCGATTTCATCTCGTTCCAACAGCGCTGTACACACCCTCTGCATTCAACACAATCATTGAAACATTGACGGCAATTTTATTCAAAAGTTGAGAAACACAAATCTCAATTTGATCAAAGCCCTAAACGTGTTCGTTTTTCCAATCGGACGAGCTCAAATGTTCCCGTGGAAGCTTTACGTGTAGCTATAAGTATAGGTTTATTTCTTTGAGACCCTGCAGGCTTCTTTCTATATACCGTAATACTTAAACGTGTGATACAACGAACAGTATTTCTTTAAGCAAAGTCACAGTGCGGGAAGATTGTTCTCTAAGGTGAGCGAGTCGGAGCGCCTCAAAGCTGCTACTCGAGTCCAGACCGCTCGGTCTCTGGTTGAGCAGACTTTTACTCCTCCTTCCTTTCCTCTGAGGGCACGAGACCACCTGTGTCGCTGTCGTCTGAGTTTTTGAGTCCCTCCTCATTGTCTAGGAGGACGGCGAGAGTCGTGTCAGCCTGCACCTCTTCCTCGTCGCACTGAACCAGGGGCGAGTGTCCGGCGTCACTGCTCTCGTCGCTGGCCTCGTCCTCGTCCGGCCCCTCGGTAACGCCGCTGATCGAGTCCGTGCAGGAGGACGAGACTGAGTTCATCGGTTCTGTGTGGCTCGGAACCTTCAGGCTGATCTCAGCATCTGGAGCTACACCATGATACAACGTTCATTTTACACTTCACGTTCAAGCACCGCATCACACTTTTAATAATTATACGGTCAAGTTCAGGCTGCTGTGACCTGGGACTTACAAGGAGAAGTAAAAGTTGTTCTCTCTCTGTGTGTCTTTCTCTCTGTCTCTCTCTGAAGGGAACCCCAAGCACGCGAGCGTGTTTATATGCCAAATTTGTGATTTAAACCATAGAGACCCTGACCGGAATAAAGCAGCTACTTAAGATGAATGAATGAACAAAATGTTAGCAAAAAAAAATATTTATAAAATGTACAATGTGCCCGATGCTCCCTGGGATAGGCTCCAGGTTCCCCGTGACCCTGATAAAGGAATAAGCGGTTGAAGATGGATGTACAACAACTCGTGAAAGGTGATCTAACCCCCAAGCCCTCCCATAATCTGTGGAATTGAGCATTACACCACACTGTGCCTACATCAGAGTGAAAATCTCCCACACCTTGATTGGATCCCAGAGCCGACGCACACCTCTAATGCGTTTTCATTTTTTATAGATACTGTCAAACACTCAATGTCCACTTTAATAGGAACACCTGATCAGTTATCTAATCAGCCAGTCATGTTGTAGCAGCACAATGCATGCTAATAATCAGATATAATCATGCAGATACAGGTCAAGCACTTAATGTCAACGTTCACATCGAATAACAGAATGAGGGGAGTGTGCTCTGTGAGACTTTAACCTCGGCACTATTCAGTTGTAGAATGTGTGTGTGTGTGTAATTATATATATATATATATATATATATATATATATATATATATATATATATATATATATAAAAATATACACATATAAAAAAATATACACACATTATATATATATATATATAAATAAAAATATACATACACACATATTCTACAACTGTATAGTGTCCAAGTGTATGTATGTATTTACAGTGCCTTGCGAAAGTATTCGGCCCCCTTGAACTGTTCGACCTTTTGCCACATTTCAGGCCTCAAACATAAAGATATAAAACTGTAATTTTTTGTGAAGAATCAACAACAGGTGGAACACAATCATGAAGTGGAATCAAATTTATTGGATATTTCAAACTTTTTCAACAAATAAAAACCTGAATAATTGGGCGAGCAAAATTATTCAGCCCCCTTAAGTTCATCAAGAGACTGAAATTTTTGCCCATTCCTCCTTGCAAAACAGCTCGAGCTCAGTGAGGTTGGATGGAGAGCGTTTATGAACAGCAGTTTTCAGTTCTTTCCACAGATTCTGGATTGGATTCAGGTCTGGACTTTGACT
>JAFFST010055517.1:39334-50885 GCA_022414735.1 Noturus placidus
TCACCCGGGCCGGGATTCGAACCGCCAACCCTACGATTAGTGGATTAGTGGACAACCCGCTCTACCGACTGAGACACAGCCGCCCTATAGGACACAGAGCAAATAAATATTACAACCTAAATTTGACCTTTTTTATTTTACCAGGCCGGCTGATCTTCGACAACTTGAAGAAGTCAATCGCTTACACCTTGACGAGTAACATTCCTGAGATCACACCTTTTCTCTTCTTTATAATTGCGAACATCCCTCTTCCTCTGGGCACGGTCACCATTCTTTGCATTGATCTTGGTACAGACATGGTAAGTATAATTGGTGTAAGAGCTTGTTTTTAACAGAATTCTTTGGCATTGATCACCTCTGTCCCATTACAAGGTCCCTGCTATTTCCTTGGCCTATGAGGCTGCTGAGAGTGACATCATGAAGAGGCAACCCAGAAACCCCAAGACGGACAAGCTGGTTAATGAAAGGCTTATTAGCATGGCCTATGGACAGATTGGTATGAACCTCTGCCACTTTGATTTTATGAGTACTGTTTAAATAAATTCTCCAGAAATAATTGTCATGAGATTTATTTTTTTTTTCCCCCCTCCAATGAAATTGTTGTATATGCTGATCTCTTGTGCACCACTCACAGGGATGATTCAAGCACTTGCTGGCTTCTTTACCTACTTTGTCATTCTGGCTGAAAATGGATTCCTGCCTTCTACATTGTTGGGTATACGTGTGTACTGGGATGACAAATATATGAATGACCTGGAAGATAGTTACGGGCAGCAATGGGTAAGTGAAATGAAATACTGGAAAAAGATTTCACAACGGTTCAAGGTTTAACGTGTCCAAATTCTTTCCAGACATATGAGCAGAGGAAGATCGTGGAGTTCACATGTCACACTGCGTTCTTTATCAGTATCGTGGTTGTGCAATGGGCAGATTTGATCATCTGTAAGACCAGGAGGAACTCTGTCTTCCAACAAGGAATGAAGTACGTACAGAGACCCTAATACATCCCGGAATAGTATTCCAAATTCAAATGATTCATTTTGTCTGGATCTGTGACTTTATTTATTTATTTATTTATTTATTTATTTTTGCCTTTTGCTTCACATGGGAGTCGAATCACTGATTTGCTTCTCTTCGGCTCCAGTTTCAGACTGTAATATTACAAAGGTCTTTCCAGATGATTACTTGCCACACTGTATGAGAACCCCAGTAAAATGACCTGAATTATATAATATAATTTGTTCATGTTTGGTTTAAATCCTCTAAAAACAGATTGGCATTTGAAGAACATGACTCTGTTCCACTTCAAAGCATTGGCATGTTTTGTTTACTCTCACAATCGCGCAAACACACACACACCCAAAGTCTCCATAAAACATAAGACAGCAGTGTTTCCCACAATAAGCAAAAGTTGTCCACGATATGAGAACAACTCTGAGAGTAAGCTGAACTAACCAACAAAATGACCAAGACAAGATCCAGTAAAAGAAAAACCCCACTGACTGCAGTCTAATATACAGTCTGCGCACAATAACAAATATAATGTCCTTAACTTTTACAGACGGGTATAGCATGTAAAGCCGGTGTAGCATGTAAAGCCGAGGGAAAAAACACCACGAATAAAATAAACAGAAACTAACCCATTCAGAGCATCGAAACAGAGAAGCACGTTAATACAGAAGTACATTTTACATTTATTCATTTAGCAGACGCTTTTATCCAAAGCGACTTACAAATGAGAGCACACTCGCACACCAATGGTAGCAGAGCTGCATGCAAGGTGCTAGCTTGCCATTGGGGGCAACTTAGGGTTCAGTGTCTTACCCAAGGACACTTTGGCATGGGATCACCCGGGCCGGGATTCCAACCACCAACCCTACGATTAGTGGATTAGTGGACAACCCGCTCTACCGCCTGAGCCACAGCCGCCCTAGATTTAAGTATAATTAAATCTAAATTTAAAGTAGATTTAAGAGGAGTGTCTAGAAAGTCTAGACGAGGTAATGTAATGAAATTCTGTGATTTTAAAGCGTACCATTTTCTTGTTAATGCAGGAACAAAATTCTCATCTTTGGTCTGTTTGAGGAGACTGCTCTGGCAGCTTTTCTCTCCTACTGCCCAGGAATGGATGTTGCCCTTAGAATGTATCCTCTCAAGTAAGTTCTTCATGGTCACCTTACTCATCTGTTCGAACGTACTAATTGTTAGTATGAGGAATTATACATTTCAAGCAGAGTGGCCTCATTTCCAAAGACGTAAATGGTGAATGGCGCACTTGTAGCACTTTTATCCAAAGCGCTTAACACAGTCTCATTCACCCATTCACACACACACACACACACCAATGGGAGCAGAGCTGACATGCAAGGTGCTAACTCATCATCAGGAGCAACTTAGGGTTCAGTGTCTTGCCCAAGGACACTTCGGCATGTGGAGTCACGTGGGCCGGGAATCGAACCGCCAACCCTACAATTAGTGGACAACCCGCTCTACCACCTGATCCACAGCCGCCCTTAAAAGTAAAAGTCGCCTTGGTTATAACCAACACTTGTGTATTTATTAACATTCAATCTTTTGATCTTGCCTCTCCAGACCAAACTGGTGGTTCTGTGCCTTCCCCTACTCACTTCTTATCTTTATTTATGATGAAATCCGAAAGCTTATCATCCGACGCAGTCCAGGAGGTGAGTGTTTTGGGGGGGGGATAAAAACCTTTGTCATTCAGCTTAATTTGCATATCTTACAATAGACATCGTCACAAAGTAGCTGTCCGGATATAGATTCAATTTTATCCGTAATGTATTTATCCGATTGCTCATGTCATGTATGATTTTAACAACTTTATATATTTACATATAAATCAGGAGCTTCATTCATTAGTACGAAGTAGATGAGGTCATGTGGTCATGATTTTTCCGCCGTCGTATTTGACTCGACTAAAGGACTGTCTGTTGTGTTGTAGGTTGGGTGGAGAGAGAGACCTATTACTAGAGCATCCTGTCCACAAGATTATTTGCATGGCTGTCTTGCTGCTTGGAATTTAACCTCAGTAATCCAGTTTTTTTTTTTTTTTTTAATATACACAGAAATCTTTACATCTCTAGGGAATGCTCGACACAAACATGGAGATCATGAACCAAGACATTGCGTGCCTTTTTGTTTCTGAAGCCGGACCAATTTTCTACGTTTTTAAAATTGTGATTTCTAAATAAACTCCCAGTCGTTTCCCACATTGAATCATTTGGATGCTTTACGTTTATATATTAGTCAGATAGATCTCCAAACCGAGCTGAGCAGTTTGAGAGGGTCTTGCTCAAGCGCCTTAAAGTGCCCACTAACTGGACAATTCTTTATTTAAAAAAAAAAACAACCAACCAAAAAAACCCCCATAGCCCTCGGACTTTTTTATTATAATTTTTTATTGAAATAATAATTTAAAAACGGTCGTTTCACTCAGCGTACCCCTATTAGCTCAGAATGGAGTCATTTAAATCTTCCTCTTTGCGGCATCCATTTCTGAAACTGAGAAATCATTTTATAAATGTGATTTAGAGCTTGAACGCTTTCACGGTGCGAAATGATCTCAGATTTACAGTCCAAGTGTGAGCCATTGAGGTCGGTCTTGCCATGCTTCCAATTCCTGGGTGGGTTTTAACGTCTGCTCTTTATATACAGTACTTTGGAGGGGAAGCACGTGACCTTGGCTCCCCGGCATGTAAGCAAACGCTGTTTTATCATGTTTATTTCTATTCAATTCACATCACATGTGATCACGGCTTGTGAATTCCAAGTATTCACACACACAAAGGAAATCTTAATCAAATGGTGCTGTCTAACTTTTATTTAATGACGCATGGCTACAGCGGTCACATTTCCTCGGTGTATGTGAATTAAATTTGCAAATTAGCCTTTTTATTATTATTATTATTTAAATTCCTCGATCTGTTCCACTCAACCAAGATTTCTCAGCTATTCTAAAACCGAGACCAACACTACGGGTAAGACTGTTAACAGCTATATAATTGTCTAGGTTCGATCTTGAGCTACACGCCTTCAGCTGGGCTGTTAATTGATTTTTTTTTTTTTTTTTTTTACAAATATTTGCTAAACCAAATGAAACTGGCACATCAAACTTTTTTTTTTTTTCCCCCAAAAGCATGTTAAAAAAAATTAATCGGTAAGAGGAAAAAGGTATTGCGGCACATTCTATTGTTTCGACACAGTAAGAATAAGCATGGAGTTAATGTACTTTCTGTGTAGGTGTGTGTGCTTTTGCCTGATATGTCATTAAAGCAGGAAGAAAAAAAAAAAATGTCCTTTGCATTTGAGACCATGTATTTAGTGTGCATGACTTGGAAAATGAAGAATTTATATAAACAAAACCGCAACTGGGTCCAGTGAGTTCATCACGGGTCAGACGTGCTTGGGGACCAGGAAGTGTGTACACTCTCTATTGCCTAGTTTAGGCGTTACCACTTTTTGAAATCTTAATAAAAATGCAGGAAATATGAGCTTGCCAATCTTGTTTATGACCTCCTTGATATGTAAGTCATTACTATAAATGCATTCCCTATCTGAATGAAGACTGTTAAATGAATCCAATAAAAAGACAAACTGTTACATTGCGTCTCCTGAGCAATTAAGTTCCGTTTTATTAGTACAGTGCTCATGGCAATAGACACGGTCACAAAGCAACTTTACAGAAATCCAGAGGTGGAATTAGTTTCCTAATGAGCAAGCCAGTGTGACGTGACGAGACAAAACTCAGGATACGGAACCTCAAGGTTCCGTACCCCATGATAGTGGGATTATACATCATTACTCAACATCTTTATACAGTACACAGTTGTAAGTATTATCGGTGTCTATCGTTACAAGCAGTACTTTAGTACAAGTCTACAATATCCAGGTGAGATCATTTCCTAAAGAAAGGGTGAAACTTGGACCCCTGGAACATACTTGGAATGGATAGTGTAGTCCCATTTGACACTGAACCATGTGATCACGAGTACACAAATCTCTCACAGGCTACCATTCTAAATGTCCGTTTACATCAGTAAAGCAATATTAATCACATCCATGCTTCAGTGTACCAGCCTGCAGCCAGTGGGTTCAATGAAGGATTCAATAGAGCCCTTAACAGGGTCCCACCACTCCAGTGAAGGCTAGCCCATCGGGTCTAATCCCACAGAAGAGTTACTGTAACAAACTGCTGACAAAGATAATGTTGGTTATGAGAGAAAGGTGTCAGGACACACAGTGCATCACCGCTTGCTGCAGACTGGTCCGAGTGCCCATGCTGACCCCTGTCCACCACAGAAAGCACCTACAAATGGGCATCAGAACTGGACCATGGAGCAAAAGAAGGTGGCCTTCTATGGGAAGAAGGCAAGCCGGCAGAGGCAGTGTGATGTGCTGGGCAGTGCACTGCTGGGAAAGCTTGGGTCCTGGCATTCATGTGGATGTTACTTTAACACGTACCACCTATCTAAACATTGCTGCAAATGAAGTACACTGGCCTCTTTCAGCAGGATAATGCACCCTACTACACGGCAAATGTTCAGGAACAGTGTGAGGAACATGAGAGTGCAAGTTGTTGACTTGGTCCCCAGATTTCAATCCAATCTCAAAACTTACAGGATTTGCTGCTAACGTCTGGGTGCCAAATACCACCGCACACCTTCAGAGGTCTTGTGGAGTCCAAGCTTCAACAAGTCAGAGCTGCTTTAGTGACACAAGAGGGAACTACACAATATAAGGGATGTGGTGGAAATGTTATGGCCCACGCAATTATTGCATCAGGCCCTGATAGCTAAAAGTATAGAATCGAAGGAGGGTGTACTTTCTTTCTCCCAGTTCTTTAAATAAAAGAAATCCAAGCAGTCAGCTATAAAAGTCAACCTACAGTTGTGCTCATAAATTTGCATACCCCTTGGAGAATCTGCAAAATGTTCATCTGTCCTGAATAAGCTATTTCACATAACACGTTTACATATAACCCATAAGACAATAACTGAATTTACACAAATGATCCAGTTCAAAAGTTTACACACCCTTGGTTGTTAATACAGTGTGACGTTACCTGGATGATCAGAGACTGTGTTTAAGTTTTGAGAGAGTTGTTTATCCTGAGCAGTTAAACTGCCCACTGTACTCCATGTCCTGCACATTATCTGGTTTTCCAGCATCTTCTGCATATACAACCCCTTTCCAACAGCGGCCATATGATGTGGAGATCTAGCTTTTCACACTGAGGACAATCGAGGGACTCGTACACGACTATTAGAAAAGATGCAAATATTCACCGATCGCTCAAGAGAGCAATACAATACATTAAGAGCCAGGGGGTGTAAACTGTTTGTGAGTCATTGTCGTAATGCTTGCACTCAAAGCTGTACTTATCAGAAGGCAGGGCTCTGCCAAGGGCGGTCAATGTGGAGATAAATGTGTGCCAAAATTAAAACAAATCTACCATTTCTCAAATAAACAATCTGCTTTGGAAAGGAAAACTCGACTCGATTTGCAAATACAAAAGCCATCTTAAGAGAAAACGCAGAGGTGTAACAAATTATATATATATGTAAACATTTGTTACACCTCTGCGTTTTCTCTCAAGATGGCTTTTGTATTTGCAAATCAAGTCCAATTTTTCAGTTTTTTATTTGTTGAAAAAGTTTGAAATATCCAATAAATTTGGTTCCACTTCATGATTGTGTCCCATCTGTTGTTGATTCTTCACAAAAAATGACAGTTTTATATCTTTATGTTTGAAGCCTGAAACGTGGCAAAAGGTCGAACAGTTCAAGGGGGTGAATAATTTTGCAAGGCACTGTACAGTCATATACACACAGTCACATACACACACATCCATCTTCAACCGCTTACTCCTTTATCAGGGTCACGGGGAACCTGGAGTCTATCCCAGGGAGCATGGGGCACAAGGCGGGGTTACACCCTGGACAGAGTGCCAGGGCACAATCACACACACACACACTACGGACACTTTAGACACGCCAATCAGTCTACCATGCATGTCTTTGGACTGGCGGAGGAAACCGGAGTACCCGGAGGAAACCCCCAAAAACTCCAAACTCCGCACACACGGCAATTAGATATAATTCATTCTACAGCTCTCTGAACTAATACAATGAATATAAATGTATATGTTTCAGTTACATTTGTGGGAGATTTTCTCATCTTGATTCATTCACAAATGCAGCTGAGCAGCCCGAACCCTTCCTCTTCCTCACCAGAAGATGACGTCAGTTCACACTAGTCTCCCAGGGGAAGCATTACAACACACATTACATTACATCGGGGATACAATTTCAATTTAAAGGATATTGAGTTGGACCTGTTTATATAATTTCAGGGGTCCCCCCTATCTGTTTTGACATATGCAGTCAGAGACTCTGTTCTTTTTCAGAATCTCAGGTTTATTCGCAAAAAAAGTTTAAAATATATAGACATTAAAAAGAAGAAGAAAAAAACCCTTGTGGCCCAGTATGTGCTGTATGTACCGAGTGGTTGCCAGATCTGCCATATGATGGTGAGGTCCCATGGGATCAGTGGCTGCTTGTCCTGCAGGGCTTGAATAGGTTGTCAGCTGTGGGAACAATGACTCCATGTTGTGGGTCATTGGGCAGCCCACAAGCCTCCCAATCAAGCTGTTGAACATATAGTTACCAAACAGGAAATGTAACCATGGATTAAATCATTCCATATATATATATAAATAAAATACACACAAAAATGGTTAATTATTGATAAACTGAGGAAGAAACTCAAATGAAACGCTCATTTTTCATTGGCTGTATACCTGGTGTAGCGTACGGCGTGTTGTAATGAGTCTCCAGGGAGACATCTGCTGGTGTGGAGGAGGGTTAGGTGCATTTGTGAGAAATTCACGTCTCTGACAAACGTAACGGCGATGTATGCATTGAATTTTGTATTTGTTCAGATTTGTATTTATTTGTGAATTTGTACATGATGTAGGCTCATATTTTATATTTGTGAAACATTTATTTGTTACACCTCTTTGTTTTCCTTCAAATTGCCCTTTGTATTTGCCAATCATGTTCTTTTAGTTTGAGAGTCGAGTTTTCTTTGCAAAGCAATTGTATTTGTGAAATTTCTTTAGTTTTGGCACAAACTTTCCCCCATTCCCACTTAACTGAAGCTCTTGACCCGTGTGTTTGTGTTCATAAGAAATAAATAAATAAAAATGACTACTCAGAAAAAAGGGTAAGGAGGTTATGAAAGGGTTTTTAGAAAAGGCAAGGGGAACAACAGTGAACAGCTTGCTTTAGAGGCAGACGAAGCAGCCAGAAGGATTGACATGAAAGCAGTATACCAGGCAACCTGCATGCTGTAGGCCGGCCCTTTCTCCTGAGGCAAGTCTTGTAGCAGAATGCAGTGGGAACAGCACAATTTACATCAATTACATTGACTTCAAAAAAGCTTTTGATAGCATATACCAGGAATCACTCTGTTGCATATTATAAAACCAAGGAATGTAGCTGTGATGTGCAGCAAAAGGTTGTTGAGCTTCACAAAATGGGGCGTGTCTATAAGAAAATAGCACAAGCATTGAAAATGTCCATTTCCTCAATCAGGGAAATAATTTACAAGTTCCAGTCAACTGGAAATGTTCTGAATCGACCTGGAATTGGACGTGTGTCTATATCGTCTCAACACACTGTGAAGAGGACGGGTCGAGTGGATAAAACATCTCCAAGGATCACAGATGGAGAATCGCAGAAGTTTGTTGTGTCTTGGGGTCAGAACGTCTCCAAAACCACAATCTGAAGTCTCCTACATCACCACAAGGTGTTTGGCAAACTGAAGACCCTCGAGTTTGTTTTTGGATGAGAGTAGAGGAAACCCTTCCAGACACTGCTGGAACTTCAAATGAGATCGGGTTCTATGGTCAGATGAAACCAAAACAGAGCTTTTAGGTAATAAACACCAGAGGTGGTTCTGGAGCACACAGAGAGGTAGACATATGGAAAAGTACCTCATGTCCACGGTTAAATATGGAGGTGACTAATGATGCCATATATCCGAACAAAATGTCCAGTTCTGAAGGGAGAAAATTTCCTGCTTCTCTGCCTTAGGACCTGGACATATTGTTAGGATACATGGCATCATGGACTATCAGATATGAAATGAAAACACGACTGCCTCTGCCAGAAAGACTCAAATGGGCCGTGGTTGGATCTTCCAGCAAACCAATGATCCAAAACATGCATCGAAATCAACACAGAAAAGGTTTACAGAAAACAAAATCAAGGTCCTACAATGACCAGCCCAGTCCCCTGACTTAAAACCCATAGAACTTTAGAGGAGAGTCCACCAGCATGGATGTTGAAATGTGAAGGATCTGGAGAGGTTCTGTATGGAGGAACGGTCTCAGAAACCTCACCATGTACTCTCCAACCTCATCAGACATTATAGGAGAAGACTCAGAGCTGCTATCCTGGCACAGAGGTTGCAAAACTTATGGACTAGAAAGGTGCCAATAATTGTTGCACACCTATATTCAACGAATATATATTTTGAATAACCCGCGTTGTGTTTGATCTGCATGAGAGCAGAGTATTTTATGAATAGATCAAAATGTTAAACAAAAGAATTTTGCTCATAATGACCAATATTACTGTATGCATGTAGCTCTACTTAAAGAGTCACCATTGTTTACTGACCAGTGCTGCCTTCTTGTTTTCTATTGGCTCAAGTATAAGGTTTGGGAATTCCTTAGTAGTGTTACCACAAAGCAAACGTCCCGACTTGCAGATCATGGATTTTTCAGGTCAACATGAATTGAACAGGGCTTGGGCTGAATGTGAAGATGTCCCATCACGTGCATCTGCTGAAACTTCAGGAGTTTCCTTGATTTTAGGTTCATTTCTGTGATCGCGACATCCTGGACAGACTGATGACATCCTGCATCGTTTCCCCTTCAGTGAATTGGCTTTTCCACCACATTCATTTTTATTAGTGCTTGGTCCGACCACTGCGTTCACTGAAGGCGGCGGAACAGCATAATGTTCAGCTGTCTCCGGTATCTCCATGTTGGTACTCTACAGTAAAGCTGGGTTCAACTGAAATATGTCTTATAGATATTTTGCCCTCCTTCCTAAGGCCTTCACAACTTGATTAGAACTCATTAATTAGTTTTCACAAATATTAATGAGCGTTGGTGTTGTGTTTCATCATTTATGACTAGTGGACATGCATAGCCTCTAAATGATACGACTAAACTGAATTGAATTTGACAATACAGGCAACAGAGATCGTACAAATTGATTATTAAAAACAAACAGTCTTTACATATTTCAGGATTCATGGCATCACACCTTTTGCATCTTGAAAATAAATAAATAAATAAATAAATCGCAGACTCAAAGCATGTGCTTTTATTTTTATATTCTGAAGTGAGTGGACAGAAGATTTGCTGTTAGCAATTACATCACATCTGCATGGGTGCAAAAATAACTGGCCTTCCTCTCTACCAGTAGACGCTACAGTCAATGGGGATCCATGTTTGAACTAAAGCTGCAAAAATGTAGATGAGCCAATGTCCTTGGTGTGAGACGATGGGACAACACAATTCGAGAACCCGAACTATAAGTGGAACAGTTCCTACGTTGGCAATATTTTAACATCTAAATGTTGCCTCCACACGCTCAAGGAGATGAGCACAACGACTTCTGGGAATTGAATGTTACACCCATTAAGGAGTGGGAGGGCATATTGGATCTGAGCCCTACAGTCAAGTAATACTACAGTTTATTACTCAATGGGTGGGTCGGAGATTTGGGGTTGGAAAAAGTGACCTCTCTCTAAGGTGGACCATAAAGCCTTAATTTACGCTGTGTTAAGGAGATCCTGAATGGCCTTCTGGTGAGTTTCATTAAGCGTCGATACACACTGTGTCCAAAGTCCTCCAGAGACCTACAGATTGCACATGAGGAAAACTTTCAGACACGGATATTGATGCCTCAGTCAGACGTTATGTTCAGTCACCTTCATGCTGGCTATATGGATGGAGAAAAGGTGAACGTGTCACTCACTTGTACTTGACGAATGACATTTGCCAGTCTCTTGCTGCAGTGATCTTCAGCTTTAATAGATTCATTAGCAACCCCTTCAGCAATTATGAGGAATATCTTCGGAAGGTTTGCATTGTCAGGTCCAAGAACAGTAGGATTGTTGCTTTAATAAAAACAAATAAAACAAAAAAGGCAAAACCAATGGAGAATTGATTAGGTTTCGTCAAACACTTAATACCACCCAATATATATGAGACCACAATGTCGGGACTCACCTTTCAATAAGATCACACAGATAATTAAATGTGTGAACAGCCTCTTCTTTGTCTTCATTGAGAGGCAGCCATGAAATCCAGTGTGGTAGGATCTCCTCAACATTGATGCATTCTGGTCGATACCTCATGACTTTACCAACAGCAGAGATGCAGTTTTCTGTTGCATTAACATTTTCCTTTACTCTGGAATCTGCAGCCTGGATCACTCTAATCAGGAGAGGA
>JAFFST010055517.1:55434-76050 GCA_022414735.1 Noturus placidus
GCTTATTACAGCCTGTTAATTCATAAGGACAAAAGTCATTTGTTACAGAATGTATAGCAAGAAAGAATGCGGATTATGTTAAGAATAAGGTCACAGTATTTACATACCAACAAGGCAAAGAGTGCAGCGGAATTAAAACGTGTCTAGTGCATGCCATTCGTTAAAACATGCTCATTTATTCATTAAACTCGGTTTAAAATGTCTTCATTCATTCACGCCCTTGTCCTATGTTTCAACACTTAGCATTTCACATGTTAGTCGACATGTTCATTTTTTAAAAAAAAAAAAAGTTTCCATAATGGTACATTTAAACAAA
The DNA here is from genome assembly GCA_022414735.1 of Noturus placidus. Taxonomy (NCBI): domain Eukaryota; kingdom Metazoa; phylum Chordata; class Actinopteri; order Siluriformes; family Ictaluridae; genus Noturus; species Noturus placidus. Next base: position 55,751 of record JAFFST010055517.1, read on the forward strand.
ATAATCAAGTAGCGTGCGCACATGGGCTTCAAACTCATCATTCAAACCATACCAGCATCTGACAAGCTGTAGCTTTTTCTTCTAATCCTGCAGTCTTGATGCCAAAGCTCTGCTGGTCTCCAAGATTCACAAACTCCCAACCATCATCTTCAGACATATTCTCCATGTCCTGGGCTGAGAGGGTAAAACATGCATTTAGAGGAACCCAGCGTGAAACAAGGGACCGTTAAACGTGCGTGATACGATTTCTCCCTGAACTCTTGTGTCCACAATACACGGAAGACAGTTGGGTCCGAGATCAACAGATGCATATACAATAGATCATAACGTGTGTGTGTTAGCATGATGAGTTTCATTTGTGTAGACTGGGCAGTCTTTGTGTGTATTGGTATTAATTATGGGTAATTAGGCTACAGAATGATACAGGTTAGAGAATGACGCATTGACTATGGCACATTAGTGTTTTGAACACTGTTAGAAGAGCACACCAACCAACAAGCAAGGTGAAACAGTTTAACACCAAAACTTTCCTAGCACAGATGGCTGGCTAATGAGCAAATTTAAATTCCCAAGAGCCTTTCTCTTGGATGTACATGCTGCAGTGGTCCTAGCTGGCAAGTAACTTTCAAACAGAAACAGGAAAATAATCCAAAACCACAGTTGGCTAATTCGGTTTCTCCTCCCAGCAGAAGGCATCCAATAAGACATGATTAAACAAATGACGCATTAAATAAATTGTAATAAAATCAGTATAAAAAAGAGAAAGATCTATTGCTCATCTCAGAGCCTACAGATTATTGGTGTTCGCAAATAAAATATATGTTTAAAAAAAAATTAAAAAAAACACTGTAGACTGTGATTGTGGCCTGTCAGTCTCACACCGAGTCTCTGCCTGGGCACAATTTGAGTTTGATGCTCCTGTTTATTCATATTGTGGTGACTTGTCATTACAAAATAAATGTATTACCATAATTTCCGGACTATAAGCCGCTACATTTTCCACACGCTCTGAACACCGCGGCTTAAACAGCGATGCGGCTAATTTATGGATTTTTACGGGCTAACGAGCTTCATGGCACCAAAACATTTAGCCTCGTCACATCGGACCAATGAAATTACCGAACGGTCACAGTGGACCAATGAAACTGTTCGAATTAAAATCAAACGTACTCGCACTAATCAGTCATTGTGCGCTTCATGCACGCCCCTCATCATGGAAAACACACGAACAAATGCGTATGACGCAGCTTTCAAGTTCAAGGCGATAAATCGTTTACCAAAACTGGCCGCATGTGAAGAGCAACTTTTGCTCAAGTCTGCCAGTGGATCCGAACAGCGTGGAGTCGTGTCAATAAATCTACCATCAATGGGTTTCGAAAAGCTGGACTGCTGCGTGATGAAGAGGACAGCACAAGCTCAAGGGCGAATTTACCTCGAGACGCAAGTGAGCGTGACAACGAAAGAGAGTCTGAGGAAGTGTGTTACGAGGTACCGGTAATTCTGAGGCTGTTCAATTCCGACACTGAAGACGTGACTTCAGTGGTTTTAATGCGCAGGAGGAAGATGAAGTTGATCAATGATTATTTCTGATAGGCAACTTTTTTTTTTTTTTTTTTTAAACCAGTTGTGTTACCGGCACTGTTCGGAATAAAGCATTTAAAAAGTTTTAAAAATCTCTGTGTAACATCTTTCTGCGTAAACATCTCATGTTACAATGTGGACACGTGTGGTTTATAAACAAGTGCGGCCTATATATGTACATAATTTTCTTCTCTTTTTAAAGTTAGTGGGTGCGGCTCATATTCAGGTGCACTCTATAGTCCGGAAATTACGGTACGATTTTACATTTGTTTTGCGTCAGTAAAGTCTCATGAAGCCTGCACTGAGATTTGTCTCGTATGGTGGCTTTAGTGTACCGTCTCATGCCTATTATTACATTGTTCAGTACTGTATTATAGATTTCATTTAAAATGGATTAAATTGATGTTTGGCCAGCCAATAACCCATAACGGCAAAGTTAAAACAAGGTTTTAGACATTTTTGCAAATTTATTAACAAACTGGACACTGAAATCTCTCGTTCAGAAGTACTCAGCCCCTTAAATCTCAAAGCTTTGCACAGCTGGATTTGGGAAGATTCTCCCATTCTTCCGAGTAGATGATCTTAAGCGCAATAAGATTGGATGGGGAGCATCTGTAAACAGCCAACTTCAGGTCTCTTTGCAGATGTTCTATGAGGTTCAAGCCGGGCCTTTTTCTGGGCCACTCAAGGATAGAATACTGAAGGAACTACTGCATTGTGTTGGCTGTGTGCTTTGGGTCATATGAGATCATGTGCACTCGAGCAGATCTTCAATATTCTTCTCATTAGACCAGAGAACTTGTAAGCTCACTGTGCGCTCCTGGGAACATTCAAAAGCTGGAGAAATTGTTTTATACCCTTGCCCAGGATTTATAGGTGTAATTTTCTCCTATTAACGTGTCACTTTAACCTTTACCGGTAGTGTCCGATATACACCTGAAATGCAAGTATTAATGCAGTTCGGTTCCACCACACTAACTTTGTGCTCCGTATGTTACTACATCTGCTGCTTCCACCTGGAAGAAGCTACATTCATCTCTCCAGTATTTTTCACTGCGATATTCAAGATAAAATACTCGTCTTTATGTTAAAAAAAGGACATAAAAGTAATCAATTAAATAAAAAAGAATAAACGTGAACAGCAAAAAAGTTGACTTACTATCCAAGAGAGCTACTTCTGGCTTGATTGAAGCGGTTTTCATAAGCGGTCCCATAACCACAGGAAGGTACTGCTGGAATTCTTTGCCCAGAATCTTGCACATCCTGGCCCATGCCGAGATCATGTAGGAGATCTGCAGATGAACAAATCCGCTTGATGACATGCAGCAGCAATCAGGATGAATCAATGTGCAATAAAACTCTGGCACCGTTTCAAAACCATATTTCTATTTTCTATGGAAAGTATTAAGAAGGTAAAGAGAAGATATTAATGGAAATTAAAGTAACAAGAGATGGTTCAATGAAGCTTGTCCCAAATAGTGCACTTGTAGCCTTGCAATCCTTTCTTGTACAGGTCTGTGAGGACGTAGGGTGTTCCAGTGGCACTAGCTGACAACCTCCGCAACAAAGCACACAAGCATTAGCTGACAAAAAGGCCCTTGTTCAAGCACAATTGTATAAATGACTGAAACATAATGAACTTAACCCTTCTAATAACGCTACTGTACTCCGACTTTGATCCAACTCCAGCATGGTCAGTCACTTAAATGATGGCGTCAATACTGACGTACCAAAACACCCGACCAGACAGAAACGTCCGGTACACCATCAAAATTAGATCATTTAATTATTATAGTGTTTGTGGAAACAGCATATTACCTCAGATCAGTTTCATGGGGGTTTTTAAAAGGGATATGCGCGTGTGGGCATTTCATTCCCCGCTCAAACTGTCCTAATATTAAACAAAACATTATGAAATTGAAGGAAATTTGAGATTTTCTGCGAGTTTTATCCTTTTCATTGAAGCGCATGTTTAGATGGTATATGATGGATTTGATTTAACATGGATCATCAGCTTTCACACAAACATAGCGTCAAGTGCACTGCCATTGGGGCGGCTGTGGCTCAGTCGGTAGAGCGGGTTGTCCACTAATCCACTAATCGTAGGGTTGGTGGTTGGAATCCCGGCCCGGGTGATCCCATGCCGAAGTGTCCTTGGGCAAGACACTGAACCCTAAGTTGCCCCCGATGGCAAGCTAGCACCTTGCATGCAGCTCTGCTACCATTGGTGTGTGTGTGTGTCTCATTTTTAAGTCGCTTGTAAATGTAAAATGTAAAAAAAGATATTTCTGTAAAGCTGCTTTGAGACAATGTCCATTGTAAAAAGCGCTATACAAATTGATTAATTAATTAATCAATTGAAGCAAAAAAAAAAAGGGGGACGTACCAAATACTAAGAAATTCATGCAAATATTTCTAAGATTCTAGTTTTCACTCGAGCTATTGCTGGACCGAAGTGCTGAAAACCTTTGTGCTAAATTGAAAGGATTGGCAAAAAGATTTGTTTAAGTGCAAATTGTGGACATGCAGCACCACAATGTGTACACCACCACAATGGATTTGAAATGACACAATCAAGATGCGATTGAAGTGTAGACAGCTCTAATTCAAGGGGTTTAGCAAAAATATTGCCTCAACTGTTTAGGAATTTGTTCGTTTTTTGTGTCCCACCATTTTCACATTTCCATTGTGGTGCTGGAAAGAGACAAAATTACTGCCCAAATACACTCTCTCACACACACACACACACGTATCAGAATAACCCATTCCAGATTTAGTCCCCATTTTGCTGTTCTAATAACCTTCGCTCTTCTGGGAAGGTTTTCTACTAGATTTTGGGTTGAGTAAGTCTCTTAACCCGCTCTGCTCCAGGAGCACTACATCACCACTGACCCTGTGCTTTAACACCAACTTACTGGAATATATGCACAGAACATTTCACTGCACTGTAAATGCATGAGACACAAATAAAGGCTCAGCTCATATCAGTCGCTTGCTTCCAACTTTGTAGCAACGGTTTGCCAAGGGCCCACATGATCTGGTGTCTACAAATTCTGCCCATATAGTGGGCATTATACATAATGAGCACGCGATGAAAAGCATCTTCATGTTGTCATCATAATAGTCAAACCAAGCTTAACAAGAATTTCCCTATTAGAAGCAACACTCACCTGTGGGTCATCATCATCCAGATCATTAAAGTCTGTCTGTGTCTTGAGGAGCAGCTGCATCACTGCTGAGGCGTCATGCATAAACTAAAGTGAGAAAATAAAAGACGTCGCTCAGCGCTATGCTTATCTTTTGAATCACTGAATGCAGCAGAAGATGGATGCACACATCTCTTGTACCAACACTAACCTTGTCTTTGCCCACAGCGAGACCAATTAGACTGATGCACTCGATGGTTTTGCCTCTTAGCAGACGAAGCTCCTTCTGTACAGCGTTCTCTACGATGTGTTTAAGGGAGGGCATGAAAAGATCATAGTAAGGAACAAACCTCTCCTCTGCTGTGTCAGCCACAGATGCAATGGAGGTCACCACCTGTTCCAGCACCAGCTTGGTACCTTTCTGAATGAGCTGAAGAAATCAAAAACCAGAAGAAAAAAAAAAAAAATCCTCTTCATTGAACCGTATACCTTGGAAACTCGAGATTGAATTACCCAATATAAATGGTTGCCCTAATGGTAGTTAACTGGCTAGCAAATAAGGGTAATGTTAGTAGCAAACTTTCCACTGATGATAGATAATTAGTGAGGGAATGTTTGGTAATTAGGTAGCTGGCTGGGTTAGTAAATAGTGTTAAATACGGGTTACAAAATGATGCCAACTTCTCTTAACAGACCTCCTGGAGCTTAGCCACCATGATGACATGGAGGTGCTGAACTAAACTGTCCAGGTAGGGAATGAGAAGAGCTTTGGGGCAGTCTTCAGTGAAGTTAATTAGAGCTGCTGCAGCATGAGCCTGAACACGAGGGTTCGACTGGTCCTCCATGGTCTGGAGAAGGGCAGAGATGACCTAGAACAACAAAGGGAGCATGCTCAGAAGAGTGAGTGCAGAACATTTGATCTAGTAGTACATAGGAATCAGAAGTCACCCATGTTTAACAAATATGTCAAAACAATCATACTGTTTGGTAAAGCATAAAGGTTTTATAATACATTAAAGGGTATTTTGAAGCGATTTCCATCCAAGTGATAACCCAAATGTAAGGACAATGAGCTTTGTAGCAGCGACTGACAGACAACCTTTTTAAAATTCGAACCATTGAGACATTCTCAGGAAATAAACAAAAAATTAGCTAAAAACCAAACAAATAAAAAAGGTTGCCATTTTAGTAATTGGGTCTCTTCATGCATTCTGTTGTTTTACGAAACATCTAAACCACAACTCATCGTCTTGATCAAAAGATACAGCACTTGACACACAGCACTCTCAGCTTCAGACACATTTCACTTAGTATTTAAAGTGTTCAGGTGAAACCCTGTGCTCTGCGAAAAACAATACCTTGTCGTGGAATTTCTTCTGGAAAGTAGGAGCAAAATCTGTGGCCATCTGACCAATAGCATTACAAGCTGCATATCGAACTCTGGGATGCTGGAAATAAAAAAATAAAAAGGGAGAAACGTGACCCATGGCTGTTGAGGTAGAAATGATACTGTGTAGCAATGGGACATTAAGCACGTCCGTAGATGAATAATGAGACTAATGTCTGTGGATCTAAAGCTCACCAAGGTGTTCAGTGTAATAGTAAGCTGGTCAATACTCACTGGATCTTGGCAGAACAGCAGGACAAAACTGACGATTTCATTCAAAATGGACTCCATCTGCTGATGACAGCCTTCACCGATAGCAGAGAGTGCCATAAGACCAGCATGTCTGTACCGCCAGTCCGCTGTGCCATAAACAAAACAAATATTAAGATTAGTAAAGAGAGCTCAAAGGCTGTGAAGAGTTCAAAATAAATAGGTCAAATGCTTGCTGAAAGCTGATTCGAATGGATTAGCCAAAACTGGTAGGCTACCTCAAAGCCTTGTACTGTAATGTAGTGTAAATAGGCAGAAATGTTGCAGCGAAATGGCCTCAGTTCCAGTTAGTCGGAGTATCTACTCAGCCAAACTGAAGATTTCTGCACATTACACATAATGAGCTCAAAATCTAATCGGGGTGGAACTTTTCTGACCCCAAATGCTAAACTAATCACTCTTGCCTGAGCCACAAGAGGGAGTACTACTTTTGAAGAAAAATTCAAATACAAGAGCCTGAACCCCTAAAAAGTCAGACAACGATTAGAAAAAGCAGCAGGATTCTAGCAGTTATTACATGGACCCCTAAATACTTGGAAAAGTGTCCGTATGCACTTACGGTTCTGTAGCATCTGCATAATGTTTTGTTTAATCATGGGCAGCACAATTTTGCCTCCAAGGCCACAGGCAATTCTATCTAGAGCACTCTCACCGGCCACAGCGTTGCTGGGGGGGGGGGAAATAAATAAATAAATAAATAAATAAAAATCAGTGAAACCCAATAAAGGGTTTAAAAAAAAAAACATCATAGACACACAAAGGTTTTCTGAACAGGAATAACAGTGGCTATAAACTAGTTCAGAGCTCTACACAAGTAATTAGGTGTTACACTTTTAGTCAGTCACAGTATGATAACCTGGATATTGGTATAGTGGACTGATAGTGATGTAGGGCATCAGTACATTAAAATACATAAATAAGTAAAGTTGATCTGGAGGTCAACACCCTCAAATTAATGTCGGCATTTTAATGTTAATGTCTGCACTTTGCGATCATTAATTATTTTCTTTCAGTGCCGGTATACTGTGGTAGACAGTAAATAACGATATACAAGAACGGTCAAATGACCAAATATTTCTGGACCTGTCTAAATACAGTACCCTCCAGTATTGTTCGTACCCTTCACTAAATTAAGTAAAAAATAATAGAGTAAACACATAATGCGCAATATTTTAATTTATCAATTTGTATAGCGCTTTTTACAATGGTACATTGTCTCAAAGCAGCTTTACAGAAATACCAGTTTACATTTTTACATTTATAAGTGACTTACAAATGAGAGCACACTCACACACCAATGGTAGCAGAGCTGCATGCAAGGTGCTAGCTTGCCATCGGGGGCAACTTAGGGTTCAGTGTCTTGCCCAAGGACACTTCGGCATGGGATCACCCGGGCCGGGATTCGAACCATCAACCCTACGATTAGTGGATTAGTGGACAACCCGCTCTACCGACTGAGCCACATCCGCCCCAAACTTTAATTGGATTTTTTTTTTCCTACACACCAAAAACATTGTTTTATTTAAGTAGTACATTTTTCTGTCCACGCAACACTTATTGCAGAATTATTGGCATCCCTACAAATATATTTTTCCCTATGCCTGCAAATAACAGCACCAAGTCCCTTTCTTTAAATGTTAAATGAATTTGGGAGACACTTGGAGTCACGCAAAACATTTATGCGCCTTTATTAGGTTTGTGAATGTGCGCGTCGATCTTCAAGTCACAATACAGGTCTGACAAAAAGAAAGCTTGTGCTTCAGGATGTTTCCAACCACAAGGTACCAAGATTTAAGACCAATTCTATACAGCCTCCAGAGTTGCCAAGTCTGCTTATAATAAGAAATTTTGGTCTTTTTATTTATTTATTTTTTTATTTTTTTTTAAGTCTCTTGGGTCGTTTTTAAAAATATGGTTTCTTGTTAGGAAAATCCAACACTGCTATTTTCCACCAGTTCATTGACTATCTGCTCACGGCCTCACAATAATATTGGGTCATATACTGTAATTCGCCCTCCCACAAATCCCCACGTGATAAAAACCTATCCCACCCCCTCCTCACCTCATTGGTGAAAAATCATGTAGATAGATGATCGTTAGTACGGTAGACAGACATGTGTACATTTCCACAAACAATGCCACCAACAAATTTAGTGCAAGTATGGCAAAAAACACAAGAAAGACTGGGGAAAAAGATCAACTTAAGGTTGATGGTGCAGTGGAGGAGAGGGACGGCCTTTTATACTATGTAAACAAACATTTTTGAAATGCATCCATCACATAATGTATGAATCTATTATAGACTATAACAAAAACATTCTTATAGTAGTTACATATGGTCCTACTGTAATCTTTTCCATCCGAGTGATCAGTTGCCACTTTTTTTTTTGTTAAATAAATCGTTTCTGCTTTCCAAATTCTGAGTGGATCAGATTAATATGATGCTGAGGAAGCAATAGGCTATAATTAGATCATGGCTTGTTTTTGAAGCGCAGGATGCTTATTTGTCTCACGAGGAGTTGGCAACACTGACAGCCTGCTGCCACTTCAGCAGCAGACGCCCAAGCTGCCCAAATGCCCACAAGTCTCCAGCTAATCTGCACACATTAGGAGCTTCAAACGTGTGGTTTACAGATTTTTCTTTTGCAAGACCAAACATTTCGGCGCTATGCAGATCCATTTTATTTGCAATGCCTGAAAAAGTCTGCCACACTTACTTGAAACTGGAAGGACATTCCCAGTTTCTTTTCACACTTCTTTATTGAATGGAAAAGCCACTGCAAATTCTTTTTACCTGTCAAAATCATCATCTTCTAATTCATCTGCCATTGCCCACTCCTCATCTTCCTCCAAGTCCACCATCATTGACAACATCTGCGGCACTGCGGAAAACAGTTTTTAATCCTTTACCAATTAGAAATGCATTACTTACATAAACCATTTCTTTTATTTTTTTGTTGTATTGACCTTTGTGTAACTATGAATGAGTCACTCGTTTCTCACACACTCAATAGCTCAAAATTAAACTAACTACATACACACACACACACACACACATACATGCATGCACAATCAATACATCAATACAAAATCTGAGACAATCTGTGTCCATCTGCACCATTTAAAAATTGGCCATGCCAATTTCTGCAGAGATTTAATAAAGCTCACAATTGATGTCACAATCATAAGCTTTTTTTTCCCCCTTCATATTAATAGTACAGTATTATGTCCATTACCACTCTGAGCCACAATGGCGGTGTGTTTCCTCAACATGGCAGCAGCAGTTTCAGAGAGTGTTACGATAACTTCAAGGGCAAGCTGCCTCTGCATGTTTGTTAAACTTGTATCCGCGCACAGCTAAAATACACAGGGGGAAAATAAATAAATAATTAAAACCATCATCTATTCAAATCATTAAACATATCAAGGATTTCCATTTAACTTGGCAACCAAATGCAGGCTGATGCACTTATACTTAATGCTCATGTATAATAAATATAGATGAACATTTTCTGCATATGCAGTTTGAGGGAAAAAAAAAAACTTACAGGAATCACCGAGACAGAGAAAAGAATGGCGCTTTGTGACCATTCCCCTTTAATGTTAGAAGGACAAGCAGAAAGGAAGGAAGCGTTTCCACGTTTAAAAGAAATATGTTGCCCATGTCATGAAATACCGTCATGTCCGTGGATGTATTTTGGCTGCGTGTTCATCTCTCTCGGCTCCTCCCTCCCTCTACTAGCTGGTTTGGATATCCCAGAGGAGAATGTGATCCGACATGGGGATTGACTGATGGTGAGTGATGTACTCACATTGGAAGAATAAAAAGGAGACTGCTGGCAACAATGGCGACACATCCGAGTCTGAATTTCTAATGATCATTACTATGTAATTTGTGAACTGATAGGCCTTTGTAGTAGGCCTTTTATTTTCAGCCAAGAAAGGGCCTCGTTTCTGTGGCATGTCGAATACATATAGCTAACCGACGTTCCAAAATGAACAGGATGTTCACGTAGTATACTGCACTATGGTGTGACTCGGCCAATTTTTATATACAAACCGAATTAATATGATGACATCTAAGTAGCAAGCTAATTTTTCTTCATCTTACCTTCAAGGGGTTTTGGTTTGCTAATGTTGCCTCTCAATAAGACCTTCAAGTGTAGCGCAGTGCAACCACACACTTAATCATCATTAAATAACTCCTATAAAACACATTCAGCATAAACACAAACACTACAGGGGATATCAAAGTTCCATGAACTTGTCATAATGACTGAATACTACTCCCAAAAATTATTTGTGGAGCATTACTTTATTTAAAAAAAAAAAAAAATAAATAATAATACATTTAAAAAGATAGATAAATAAATAAACAAACAAACAAACAAATAAATAAGAGAATGGGTGGGGTTCCAAATTGTACTGCAGCCAACCACAGAGGGGCAGTAGATGGGTGAATGAACAGTTCATTTAAAATGTAGTCCCTTCACAAACCTCTGGCATAATGTAGTGTAGGTATCACTTTGCTTGTATCTCTCATTTGTAAGTCGCTTTGGATAAAAGCGTCTGCTAAGTGAATAAATGTAAATGTATATACACAGGGGTTTGCAGTAACATATATACACATATATATATAATTTTAAAATGTATTGAAAGAAGGAAGGAATCCACCACAAAAGACCGATAATGAACATGAAACGATGCCATATTTTTGCGTAATATTTCTTTGATGCTCGTGTTAAAGCGTCTGTAAGCAGTACAGAATCAAACTTTAGTTGTCATCGATGTGCCGTTTCTAACTATAAACATGTGTTTTATACTGCTACACAGCCTACCAAGAGTGCGAATGGCCCTAAAGCAACAAGAAATACAGAGGTATTGGACAACAGCAATTAATGGTCTTTCAAATTATTTTGATAGGATATACAAAAGATGCCTTCTAGACACAAGCTTAATGCAAAACAAGAAGCCCACAAGTATTGTTCAATACTGAGTATTGAATGTTTCTCCAGCCGGGCTTTGGAAGTCACAGAGGTAGGCAACACCCAAGCATTAAACTGTAGTAGTTACTATTTGCCTGTGAAATACAACCTTGATGTACAGCACAGATGAGCAGCTTCAAGGAACCACCAGGCACAGACAATTCCAACTAGGATTTCTTTGTAAGAAAACCAACAATAGATCAAATATTCAACGTGCATACCTTGAGACAGAGTTGTAAAGTGGCCTCCAAGTTTGGTCTCAGGTATTTAGGGGCGGTGTCAGCAATTTCCACAAGTGACTTCAGCACGGAATCATCACCTTGGTAACAGGATTCATTGACTGCCTGGATTTCAGTAGGGAATAATTAAAAGGCATTCATTTTGCCATATACCAAAAACTTAAATCAGGTAAATAAAATGGAAATCATATTAAACAAAACTCTGAAAAACACTTAGGGTGGTTCAAATTATACAGCTTGTATAAATGGTATTAGACCTGTAATACCAGATACTGGTTCCAAGACAAAAGTTTACCCAGAAATAGTGGCCATCAAAGGCACCAACGTTAACCTGCTTGAACTAATTTGAGGCACGTAGTTATTGCTTACCTGTAGTACGCCAGGCAGGAGATCCGAGAAATGTTTAAGTATTGTCATATTGCTCTCGTTGGAGAGAATAAAGGAGGCAGTGGCACGTGCTGCGAGTGTATGTATCTAAACGGTGGATTAAAAGACATCAAATAAAAGCACAGTTGCATTACACACAACAATAGAGCAGCACAAGTAAACGTTTCAGATAACTCCAGCCTGTCAGAAAGCTCAAAATAGGAAAGCGTGAAAGAGGTTAGATATGATGAAGAATAAACAGAAACAGAAGATCTTTCTCCCACGTCAGTCCACAGTGTTGAGCGAGGATGTGGTGACTTAGCAGTTTGAGCCATTGGCTAACGATGAAAATAATGAAGCTATAAAGATATTTTACACGCATCACATTCAAACCCGACAACAACCGGCACCAACACACACAAAGGATCCAAGCACAACGGACCTCTTCAGGATTATCAGCAGCACCACCAGTACGAGACAGTGGAGACGAGACGTACAATGAAGACGAATGGACACTGATCACTCAACTCAGGCCAGACACGTTAGACCCAGAACAGGCTACTATAGCTAACAGGTAAGAAGTCTGGTAAATGGTCTGCACTTATATAGCGCTTTATACTGGTTCTCATTCACACACACTAATGGGAGCAGAGCTGCCACGCAAGGTGCTAGCCTGCCATAAGGAGCAACTTGGGGTTCAGCGTCTTGCGCAATGACACTTCGGCACGTGGATTCACGTGGGCCAGGAATTGAGCCGCCAACCCTACGATTAGTGGACAACCCGTTCTACCACCTGATCCACAGCCGCCCCACAAAAACATCCTAATGTCTGTTTAAAAAGTTGAGAACAAAAAGGTATTTTATATCGTCAACGAGTTACGATAAAAGATTGTTTCAGTAGCCAACTAGCGACTTTTCAAACATTGCTTCAGGTGCGTGATCAACCAATGTACACTTCAGACGTCCCACACATTCAGTATTAAACAACAGAAACGGATCAGAACGGTCATAGATCACGTCACATGCAAGAATTGATTTGAACTGAAAAACTTTCCATGGTTGAATTGTGTTACTCACCTGTGGGTTCTCCTGATCTTGCATGCACTGCACCAGCATGCGCTTTATGACTTCCATATAATGCTGCTGCTGGTTGCCAAATATACCTGGGAAATTCCTGTACATAAAAGTTGTGGAAAGTCAAAAACACTTAATAAAAGCCTCAATTCTTCCCAAATGGTGAAAACAGACAGCTCACCAGAAAATGTGTAACGCAGCCTCTCGAAGACAAACATTCTGAGAGTTCACAGAGTCAAACAGAAACTTGAGAATTTCTGGCCACTGGTTGTTTCCATCATCATCTTAAAGAATAATACAGACACAGACTACAGTCAGCACGTGGCTAGATAAGGGTGTCCCGTCCACTGAATTGGCAACAAAACTAAAGCATCTTTTCCACTGCGTGGTACCGATCGACTCGTATAACTTCGCTTGCTTGTTTTTCCACTGCAGTTTAGTGCCACCTCAACATGAGCGCCATCTTCCTCTCACCTTCACACAGGAACAATGCATTACCTAAGCCCTGTACAAATACACCGTCAGGCCGCATTCCAAACGCCTTTCATATTCACTGACCCCATTAAGGATGTAAAATAACAAAGTTCTAGACCCCACGTAGTGCTCGATATGACTCAGATCAGATTCAGCCGTGACAGGCGTGACTCCTATAAATGCCTGTTTGGAAATCAGTAACAAGCGAGATGGAACAATTTAAGAGAAACCTTTGTTGTAATTTTATCTGTAATGATGCATACTTTTCAATTAATAGAATATTACCATACACAATGTATGTATTAAATGACATGATAGAGAACGACTGGTTAAGGAGAATCCGCATGGCTCACATTTAGTATTGGCTCCACAGTGGAAAGCCCCCAAAGAGCAAGCAGAGTCCAGTCATGTAGAGCCGTACCGTGCAGTGGAAAAGCACCACAAACACATCAGTAAATTCAGAGATAACCATGAATGTGGTTCAACTAACCGAGAAGGTTGCGGGCCAGCTCAGCGGCTACATCACAAATCTTCTTACGGATACTAGAGGGTCCATCTAACTGGATGCTGGAAAGCAGTTCCGTTTTAATGGCAGTCTGAATGTCTACCGTCAGGCTTGGATAGACTTCTTCAAAAGATGAGGACAACAATCGCCGTAGCAGGACAGCTGCCATCTGCCTAACCTGTATGGAAAGCATGGAAAGGACGGAACGACATTTAGCCTTAAAACACCTGTTAGGTTCTTACTAATCTCTAATTAGTTGGGATTATGCCACTACAGTAATACAAACCTTTGCACATAATAAATGTAAACAAAATTCTTAGGATCATGGTTCCAGGGCGTTTTAAGCTGCAATCAGCATTTTCAGGGGCCAAGCACCCAGACCCCGTGAGTCGCACATTCACAGACACGCTTAGGTGAGTCATGATAACTAGATATCGTCCTGGAAATAATGGTGATGAACAATATTGTCATTTTAAGACCATTTTATGCAACCGATAAAGAGAATGTAATAAAGTTGTCGTCTTCTGACAAAAATATCCTGTAAATATTTCTTCCTATTTGTCCATTTTAGGCAATCTTACTCTGACTAAAATGGCATTGAATATTGGTCAACAGCATTTTAGTTGATGAGAATGCAAAAATGAAACTAAACATTCACATATTTTATATATTAACTTAAACATGCATTAAAAAAAAAAAAAAAAACATGAAAACCTGATCTGAAATAATAATATTGCAATGAGTACGCTAGTGTAATACAATTTTGTGAACTGTAATCCCCAACATAGACTATGGCTGGATTATTTGAATATTCAAAAGGTCGGATTTTAATTTGACAGCATTAGAGTAGACAAGAGGACAGAAGAAGCATGAATGGCTAAAATGTTGGTGTCAGGAATCTCCCCCTCGAGCCAAGCGTGGCATGCAGAAGTCCTCAACATGCAGAGGGTTTAGCTAGTTCATCAGGGTTCATGCAGATGCTTCATAAAGGAATTCCAGGACTTTCAAGCAGTACTCTTTTTTTTTGGTTTCAAGGACTATACAATAACTGTCAAACATTCTCAATTTCTTTTTAAATTCCAAAAAAATATTATAACCAAATTTATACAGTGCGTTTTCCCAAGCATTCACCATGTCGTCACCATGACATCACATCACTATACCGAACGGTGAGTGACAGGAGCACTGTTCATAAAAAATTTCAATGGAGAAGGGGTGTAATTAATTAATATATATATATATTATATATATATATATATAAAAAAAATTCGCCAAGTGTCATGCGCTAATTAGCATACTCATTACACCACGTTGTATTTAGACCCGTTTGCTTCTTTCCTACTCTCTGTGCTCACATACTGCATTTTAATACAGCCGAATTCCCAATAAAGCTGTCCTCATTTACATATTTTTCTGTACGTCGTCAGAAAACAGAACAAGTATAAAATAATGACCGAAATGAGGACATTAAGACTACATGTTAACCAGCAATCACTTCAAAGTCATTTCCAAGCTGCTGCTCCGCACTGCTAAAATCCTGATTTAAAGCCACAACACCGACTGAAAATCACCACAGACAATTTAAAGACAGTGGCTGTGCTGTGATTTGAGCTATATGTAAAATAATCACACAGAGAGAAAGCTAGAGGTGAATGTGCTGCTCCTCTCTGCCACTCACTGAACAGAATAGATGGAGAGAGAAGTGCATCTGCAGCAGGAAATCAGGTTTGCCCAAAAAGTCGCTAGATTTGTCGCTAGGTGCTTTTTTGAAGGGAAAAAAGTCGCTAAAAGGGCCTGAAAAGTGCTCAGGAGCTGTCTGTCAAAATGAGTGAGTGAATAGTAGGAGGGGGAGGGGCTACAGCAGGGAATCATATATTAAGTGAAAGGATTGTATGCATGTTCCATCAATAATAAATATTTCACATTTATTTAGCAATTTCGTATTTATTTACTTTTTACAAATCAAGCACTGTTTAAGAACCACTAGATAAAATCGCAATTAAAGGTTTTCCAAAACTTCAATTTTAAAAAGCCATGGTGACTTTCACATCCATTCTTACGTAAATAACCACATGTAAACAATGGGCAATATCGAGGTCAGCAAACATTTTAAGATTATGTCCATATATCATACGATAAGTCGATAAAGTAATTTTCATGATTAGGACTAGACATGCTACAATTGATGCATAAGCAATCACAGGAGAACAGGGCCATAACTACAGTCTACAGTAATGAACTTGCCCGTCCAGAACGGTCCGTAAGCGCCAGAACGGTCTTGAATATCAGAGTCCCTTTGATAACTTGCGTTTAGACAGGTCTCAAGATGGTGCAAGCCAAACTTGGTCAGGATTGGGCAAAACGTGGGAGTAGCAGCAGCAAAAATGGCACTTAGATGAAGAATTTTCGGAATGTTGTTATTGTCACTTCTGACCAGTAAGAGGTGTGGTCACAAATTTTGTTGCATCGCCTCAGTGTATGCTCCTGAAGATGTTTTCCGAGATTTGTGTCAGTGTTCAAGGTCGTTGCTGAGATACAGCCTCATTGCCTGTTTGGCGGACATGGTGACATTACGGGCAAATCGGAATATCAACATCATTTTGCTAACGTTTCTGAGGCTTACTCTTACAATGACGTGGGCCAAATTTCGTGACGATTGAACAACATTTGTAGGAGAAGAAGCGACCAGATTGCATCGACCAAGTAAATGAACAGCTATCTGGTTTTTAAATTTTGGCCACCCGGTTTAAAATTTATGACCATAAACGTACATCCGTATTAAGCCCAAATTGTGAAAGTGTAATGGATGTGAACGGGATACATTCAAAGGCCCCGTACACACCTGGCATTAACATGTCCTGGGTGAGCGGTTGTACGTGGACCGCGCCAAGTACAGGTGTGAATAGGGTCAAATGCGTCTCGAAGACACAATGGGATCCAATCGCTCAAACATTTACACTGTACAATGAATAGTCTTGTCTTTCATACCATGCTACCTACCTAACGGTTTTTAAACTGATGGTACTCCTAGTCGCTGAACTAATGAACCAGTATGAGGATGCATGTACTGATCGAGACTCCAAAGCACTTCTATAAAAGGCATCTACAAACTGCCATAAAAGTAAATTATTCTATAATTATGTATTTTATCAGACAGCACCATTTTGCTACATTAAATGGTAAATGGTGCACTTATATAGCACTTTTATCCAAAACGCTTTACACTGTGTCTCATTCACCCACTCACACACCAATGGTAGCAGAGCTCCATGCAAGGTGCTAGTTTTACAGAGGGGTCAAATACTTATTTCCCTCATTAAAATGCAAATCACTTTATAACATTTTTGACATGCGTTTTTCTGGATGTTTTTGTTATTCTGTAAAATTATTGTTATACAGAAAATCCATTCGAGAAACACGGTGTGTGTGTGTGTGTGTGTGTGTGTGTCATCTGTCTTGGCTGTCCACTCGTGAACGGATCACCAAAGACGTCAGTACCGAGTCTAAATAGAGCCTGGATGTAATTAAGTGTTTCATTACTTTTATGTGCTGCAAGTTTTACATACCTCCTCAGCAGCGGATGCATCACGAATGGCCTGCAGCAAGAAACTTATCTTCGTCGATCCAGGGATGGAGTCATATGTTTCCTAAGACAAAAAAAGCAGAAAGAAGAATGACATTTTAAATTGGAAAACTGCCAGAAATGCCACGATCTAACGCTACAAATAGAATAAAGAAATGCAGCAAATACACATTGCAATAAGGCCTAGAACAAATTTACAGCAAGAAACATGAAAAACCGACAATGTTCCACAACATGTCTGGATAAATGCACCCATATATAAAACCCTCTGATCTAAACAGAAGTCTTTCCCTGCTGTAGTAAGTTTATACCTCCATCCACTGGCACAGCTATCTGTGGCCTTGAGTCAAGTGAGGAACATTGGGTGGGAGTGATGGCATACTCTCTCTTTATCCCAGGTCAATCACAGACATTAGCCTATTGTGGACATCTATGAGCACATGCATGCAGAAGTGCAGCGATAGCGCTTTCCTCAAACAGTGTTACAATGCCTGGTTCAATGCCCAGTGACACCACATGAGCAGCAGTTTGAGAAGACATGTCAGTACTTGCGGTCAATAGTTAAACTGATATGGATCCAGCCAGATAAATGTTCCATCCCAGGTATGGAAATGTTTTGAAAAGATGTCCCAATAATGGACATCACTCACTGTCAATTTGACGTACACCAGGATCGTACATTTTAAACATCTAGACATGATTACATTTAAAGATTTATAAAAGTAGCACGACTTGTGTGCAACTAACAGAATTACAATCTAGCTCGGGGTGTGAGACAAGACACGATCCTTTTTGCGGAAATAAGATCCTTGATGGGGGGGAATTGAGGTGCGACAGAGGCATGATCGTAAGAATAAGAATAGTTGGTACATAATGCAAATAAATAAATATGATAATGACGGTCTCAATATAAATATACAGAAATAAAGGAAGCAGCCAGATATTAATCATTTCCGTTTCTCATAATTTGGCCTTGGCTGGATTTATTCCAAATGTGATCAATGTTTGCAAATACTCGGGGTGTTGTGGAATTTAACATTTTAATAATATCCGAGTGAGTAAAATGATCTGGACTTCCCATCACGGTCGTGTACACGGTCATGATCTACGCCCATGTAAAAATAAAATGGCCCATTTGTTGTAGCTTTATTAATGCAGATCTATACAGGAGCAGATTGTTATCACTCCACTACCGCATCTATAAATGGAAAGGAGCCTCCACTGACCAGGTGGTCCTCTAAAACGGACCAATTTCTTATTCCGAAAAAAAAAAAAAACAAAAACAAAAAAAAAAAAACAGCTACACACGACAATAAGAAAATGATTAAGCCAGGTGCACACTGCGCGCTTTTTAATAGTCCTTTGCGACTGTTGCTTGTCAGACTGTACAAACACGATCCCCGTTGTAAGCCATGACACAACGTAGGATCTCAGCTGTCATTAATGTCAGACTACACGACAGTTAAGACACGGAAAACAGATGCACGCAGGAAGACTCGTACGGAGTAGGCGACGCCAGACGACCTACAGGACTGTGCCTCAAATCTTCTGACACTGACAATTTAATCAGATGAAAAATTTGCTCACAACAGCTGTTAATCGTCCGTCGGTGAACACGACAAACTAGCGATCAAAGATTACAGACTTTGGCCTGGAATTACAGGAATCTTTTACGGTTCCCAAAATTTGTCTAAGGCGACCAAATCGTGGCAAAAATCGTCCAATGAGAACCCTGCTTTACTTTAATACAACCCATACTGCCAGAAAAGAAAAGAAATAAATGAAGAAAAAAAAAAAAAAAAAAAAAAAAAAAAAAAAAAAAGTATTTGTTGAGCATCAAACTGAATTCAACATTCATTCATCTTCAGTCAGGAAGCACTTTATAGGGAGCGCGGGCTGAAGGCACCCTACGCCCGGGGACGGCACCCTACGCCCGGGGACGGCACCCTACGCCCGGGGACGGCACCCTACGCCCAGGGACGGCACCCTACGCCCAGGGACGGCACCCTACGCCCAGGGACGGCGGCGGCACCCTAGGGGGGGAGGGACACCCTACACAGGGAGACACCCTGGGGGGGGGGACACCGACCCTACAGGGGACACCCCCTACAGGGGGGGGGCGCACCTGTCCATCACTTAGCTGAGGGCCACATTGACATGTCTTTCAGTGGAGAACTCTCAGTAGAGGAAACCCGTCACCTCACCTAGAATACTTATTAGTGTTAAAGAAAACACGAGTAAACAAACACTGTTATTAATAAATAAAAACAATCTACAAGTCAGTTGTATGTAGTCCTTTAATAAAGTGATGTCCTGTTAAACAGCCAGGGTCAAAGTTCAAGCTCAGCTCACTTGGGAAAAGTTAGTTTCCACCGACTTTTGATGAGAACTGGACTATGAGACGCTGCAGATGCCGGTATATAAACACACACACTCAGTAGTCCATGATTTGGACATTAATCCCGGCGGAAGTGGAAGTAGAATGTAAGGGGTGTGTGTAACATGGCCTGAATCCGCGTGACACTATTCTGGAGAAGCGGCTAGCATTAGCATTGTTCTCCATTTCACCCCAAGACACACAGGACCAAGGCCTGCTCTCTCTCTCTCTCTCTCACACACACACACACACACACACACACACACACACACACACACAGTTCCGCGTGGACTCTACAACTTCACCAGCAGAC
>JAFFST010055518.1:25233-38098 GCA_022414735.1 Noturus placidus
GTGGGCAGTAGATTGGCAGACAAAACAAAAAAAAACATTAATAATAATAATAATAATAATAATAATAATAATAATAATAATACATATGTAAAAGAAAATAAAGAGATAAATACTATATACTATATATTCCTACTATGTTACTAAAGTCTCTCACTTCTCCCAGTGTTTTCTAGATAGTTCATTAGGGGATGGTGCATTTTCCCAGATGTTTTTCATCACATCACAGCCTAGCGCTGCCAGATATATCTCCACCACTAGTTACAGCACGTAGTATATTTCTTGAATGAAATTTGTAGACTTTGCAATTTCCAACACGTGTTTTTGTAATACTTTTAACCTATTCATGAAGAAAACTATTACGAATTCAAATACGTCTTCTTTCCCATATTAACACTATATTTCTTTAGCAATCTGAACATATCTACAGAGACAAAAGAGGAAACAGCAAACTGTCCACTTGAAACCAGTAGTTGGCGTATTAGGGCGGCTGTGGCTCAGTCGGTAGAGCGGGTTGTCCACTAATCCACTAATCGTAGGGTTGGTGGTTCGAATCCCGGCCCGGGTGATCCCATGCCGAAGTGTCCTTGGGCAAGACACTGAACCCTAAGTTGCCCCCGATGGCAAGCTAGCACCTTGCATGGCAGCTCTGCTACCATTGGTGTGTGAGTGTGTCTCATTTGTAAGTCGCTTTGGATAAAAGCGTCTGCTAAATGAATAAATGTAAATGTAGGGCTGAGGCAGGGGACTGGAAGTCTATTCACTGGAAGTATATACAGCATCTCACAAAAGAGATGAGGTGCCATGTTGAACTTCGTGTGACACCTGCGTGAAGTTGGCACCCACACCAACGCAAAACGTCAGCAAAATAGTCTCAATCGTTTGTGCTGGTTTGTGCAGTAAAATTTTCATTTGTGCTGATTCAGTTCAGAAGATATTAATATAATATTTATAGGCCATTCTGGGGTCACTCAGCCCCCCCCCGCCCATGCTCCAAATTAACCAAAACTAGTCTCAATCGTTTGTGCTGATAAAAGTTTAGTTTGTGCAGCTTCTGTTTTTAATATATTAAGCATTTAATTAAGGTGCGATGCCGTCACCAGAATTACACATGCTCCAAATTAACCCAATATAATCTAAATCGTTTGTGCTTCGTTTGTGCCGGATTGTGTCGTAAAAAAAATTGTTTGTGCTGCTTTCTTTCAGGAGATATTAACAGAATATTTATAGGTCATTCTGGGGTCACTCAGCCCACCCACATGCTCTAAATTAACCCAAAATAGTCTCAAGTGTTTGTGCTCCGCTTGTGCTGCTTTGTGCCGACTTTCTTTTTTTTTTAACAATACAGTTGAAGTAACACTGTGAAATAAAAATGACAAATCTCTTTAAATAGTTGCATTAATTTAATTGTTACCTATCCACTGTGGGTTTTCACCTTGTAAGGGACACCACGGATCTCAGGATGTGTGAAATGTCACCCAAAATAAGTGTTTTTACTTGTTACTGTATATGTTATGAGAATAACAGTTGTAATATTAACATTTTCATAAATAAATACACACACCATAATCTGTTTGCTCTGTTTATACATACATAGGCCATTTGTGTGTATGTGTATGTATATGTGTCACGTACGGGGGAGATGGGGAAGCAGGCGTTGGCAGCAAGGCGGAAGTGTAGCCGCGAGGCGAGCATAGACGAGCAGCGCGAATGAAGTGAGGCGATTGAGCAAACAACATAGAAAGGGCGAGACAGAAGGCGTAGTCGAGAAACGGGCACAAGTTCAGTTGGTCGGACAAACAAAGTAGACGGGGCCAGGCAGAAATCGTAGTCAAAGAGCGGAAAGCGAAGTCGAGGGAAACGGCTAAGCTAACGGCTATGTGTAAGTGGGGGGTCATGGGAGATGGAGTTCGAAGGAGAGCGCATGCGTATAGGGGAGGTAGGTGTGGGATCATGGGAGATGGAGTTCGGGTTGGACTGAGCCGTGACAGAGCCCCCCCTCAAAGGGCTCACTCCGGGAGCCGAGGTCCTTCTTGGCTGACCCCAAGGCCTTTGGCACGGTAGATCAGGATGTGCAGTGTGAAAGTCTTAGAGCAGTTGCAGATCTAAGATGTCCTGCCGGGGTACCCAACATTGTTCCTCCGGTCTGTATCCTTCCCAATCGACCAGGTATTCCAGCATGCCCCCTTTGACTTACCTTATACCTCGACTTGAGTATTCTTCTGACTTGGTAGGCCGGCTGTCCATCAATCTCCAGAGGAGCCTGGGGGAATCCTGAGGGCATTTCTGTAGCTAGTGGTCTGTTGACTGCTGGTTTGAGTTGCGATACATGGAATGAGGGGGATAGACAACTATGACGTGGCAGGTCCATGCGGTAAGTTACCTCATTGATCCGCCTTAGGATCTTGAAGGGGCCCGTGAACTTTGGTGCGAGCTTTCTACCCGGTCACCTGGCTGATACTTAGGGGGCGTACTGCGCTGGTGGTCAGCTTTGCGTTTGTACATGCCGGCGGCATTCCTGAGGCGGTGATGAGTCTCTGCCCATACCTGTTCACTCCTCTGGAACCACTGGTCCACGGCTGGTGAGGCGGTGGGCGTAGCATTCCAAGGGAACAAGGAAGGTTGGTACCCCAGCACACACTGAAATGGAGTAAGTGAGGTGGCCGAATGACGGAGGGAATTCTGGGCGTACTCGGCCCACGGTAGATACGTGCTCTACTCCTCTGGGTGGTTGGAGCAGTAAGTGCGCAGGAACCGGCCTAGTTCCTGGTTCACTTGTTCTACTTGCCCGTTGGCCTGTGGATGGTAACCTGAGGTGAGGTTGGTGACCACTCCCAGTTTGGTTATGAAGCTGGCCCATACCTGGGACGTGAAATGTGGGCCCCGGTCACAGACGATCTCCTCGGGGATGCCGAAGTACCGAAAGACATGCTGAAAGAATAGTTCAGCCATTCAGAGAACGGAAGGGAGAGCAGATGAAGCGTACGGCTTTAGAAAATTGGTTCATACTCCGATTTGGTTTTATTTTGTTCTGTCGTTACGTTTTGTGTTGGTTACGGTCACTGAGATCAGTTTTCTTTAATTCCACTGTGTTGTCACAGTCTTTATCAGTTATGCTGATACTGCTATGTGGTAGTAGTCTTGGTCAGTTTTGGTCAGTCTTGGTAAACTTGCTACCAGTTTGAGTGTGAGTTATCTGTATTTTTGTGACAATAAGTTTGTTTTTGTTTTATTCGTTTGTTTGTCTGCTTCGAGCATATTATAATTGACTTTTTTGTGTTTGTTTCCTCCTTATAGAATCTGAGTGCTTCCTCGGGCTGGGGGGAGGTCCTTTACTGCACCTTGGGCTTTACTTAATTAAAGGTCGTTATTATTGCTGTGTTTATTTGCAGTGAATTGTGGGTATGATTCTGTTTAGTGCGGTGCTTTTCCCTTTTGTATAGCTGGTGCTTCCGTACTACCCTGACCTTCATACAAGAAGCCTCAGTCCTCCTAGGATCATTGTTAATTTCTTTTTGTGCTTGTTTTATTTGACCAATGCTTGTCTGTTGGTTGCTTCTTTTAAAATAATTCTTGGCCAGTCTTTTAACCTCAAAATAAATTGTATTTTTGTATGGAAACCCATGCCTCTTGCCTGTTCTAAGTGGAACGTACTTGCGTGTCCTTATTTGGGTTATTTTCCTCGTTTTTTTGGGGTGGCGTAGTTGGTACATTAACGAAACAAACGAGCTGCATAGCTACCAGTGGTGCAGTCGGAAGGATCACTATAGTATATAAACAAAACGAGCCACATTGCTACACGTGGCATACTTTTATTTTCCCCCATTTACTCGGGGTGGCGTAGTTTGTATGAAACAAAGCGAGTCACACTGCTACACCAGGAATGGGACACAAACACACAGAGGCTACGTCCAAAATTGTATGTAGGTGTCAGAATTAGTGGTAAGCAGGATAACAATTCCATGTTGGCATGGTCATATGAGCTACAGCTTAAAGAGCCAACACGCAGGTTTGATTCTGACAGCTTTTCCGTGCCAGTCCCATTGCATTATGGGATAGAGCAGTGTTCAGTTATTCCATAATGCAGAATCTCATGGAAAGCAGTAGGTCATTCGGGGATTTCTTAAATACTGTTGTATGAATGTTGAGAATTCTGAGATGCTCCTCCTTTGGTGTAATTCTTTACATCTACGGTGTAGTAGGGTAGTAGGTATGTTCAGACACAGCCTCTCACACACAGGAGCTCAAAAAGTGTGTTTATTTAAAAGTCTAGGCAGCCAATAAAAAACAAGGCGCAGATCAAGTTCATAGTCATACCTGGCCATATCAGAGTAAAACACGGATCGGACACAGCAGGCACAACCAGGAGCGCAATCAGGTGAGTGTCGACAAGTCGAAGCTCAGCCCCAGCTATCGTCACAGCTAAAAGGATAGAGCATAACAAAAGTGTAGCAGGA
This sequence comes from Noturus placidus, assembly GCA_022414735.1. Classification (NCBI taxonomy): domain Eukaryota; kingdom Metazoa; phylum Chordata; class Actinopteri; order Siluriformes; family Ictaluridae; genus Noturus; species Noturus placidus. The sequence continues at coordinate 29,688 of JAFFST010055518.1, forward strand.
TGTCCAGTGTTTTAAAGTGCAGAAAAGAAGCTAAAAGTGTTTTTTTTTATCTTGGGGTTCTTTGGATTGACCTTCCCTTTCTTTGGCAAAAAATAGTTCTTATAAATGGTATTTATATAGGAAGTAATACATACAAATATGTTTTTCCCCCACTTTGAAAACCACTGCATTAGATAATTTCTGCGATGGTTTCTATTTTTTTCCCAGCATGGTAGTGAATGGTAAACTATTGTTATTATGTATGGTTATTGGTTATTTAAACGAGCAGCTTCAGACATTGAATAATCTTTTCAGGTAAAAAAAAAAAAGTTCCTATTAAACTTTAAAATTAAAAGATAAAATATGTTTTCACATGAAAATATGAATGATGTTATAACAAGATAAGATTTCACATGACACTAAGATTTGCTTTAGCTTTTGTGCACATTGTCACGATTGTGGGATTGAGGCGGAAGCAGGCGCAGACTTGAGTTTTAACATTTATTGAAATGACGAACAAAACAACAAAACAAAGACACTAAGACTAATATACCTAAACTCGATGGCACGAAACAAACCAAACATAAAGGTTAAACACAAACACCGTGACACAGAGATGTGAGTCTAAACAACAAAAGACAAAGACTACGTGAATACATTGTGCTCATTAACCACAATGTGAAACAGGTGCAGGAAGACATGTGACTACTAGTGAACAGTGGCTGCTGGGACATGGAGTCTACCGGGGTGGAGACAAACACAAAAACATAAACAAAGTCCATGTGCTGAGAACTGTCATGAACTCTGCTTCTGCCAGAGCAAAGGTGCAGTGCCTGTGCACGGCGACCAGGGGGAACCGTGACACACCATACATCCATTCAACCATCTCCAACCGCTTACTCATTTTCAGGGTCACGCGGGAACCTGGAGCCTATCCCTAACATGCATGTCTTTGGACTGGGGGAGGAAACCGGAGTACCCCGGACCCTGGAGGTGTGAGGCGGACGTACTAACATTTTCTTTAATTTATTCATAAGAGCGATTATAAAACAAATACATTTCATAAAGTTTGAAAATTGTTTCTTGATGTGCAAAAAACAGTGAAACATTTGGTTGTCAGTGTTACCATAGAAACAACCAGAAATGCTAAAATGGGTTTCTTGAGTGCGATAATTTGTTTCAGCTGAATGCAAAACATTCAACGGTCCTTAGTATAACGTTTTAAAGCCACATTCAAGAGGAACAATAATGGAGTGAAATCAGAGTCAGCAGAACCTGAAACTGAATTTGGTCATGCTTGAATGAAAACTGTGCTACATGATGTTCACAAAAACAAAAAACAAAAAAACAATGAGAATCTTTAAATATTTAATCCATATCAAAATAAATGAACTAGTACAAAATACAGCTTAAAAGAATCTCTCATGAAAATTCAGTTTATGGAATTCAGGAAAATAAGGCAAAAGACCAAGTACACAAAATACACATGATCTACCATGAGCATGAATATACATAACATGGTCTCACATGGTTCAACTGAAGTGTAAAGTAGGTGTCAAACAAACAAAATCTCCTTCTGGACCATAATTAAAAATAATAATACATACATAGCTGATATGACGCTGGTCACATGTTCAAGACATGATTCAGAATGTCAAATTCAAAACCAATTCAGAACTGACTTAGAACAAATATATTCATATATACACACTAATAAATGTTTTTCAGTAGAAATACATTTACTCATGTTTTTTTTTTCAATTCAGGATTTTTAATTATTTTGCCAGCTCAGATGATACTGCATAGAACAATAATATGACCTTGATTAATCTCCAAAATAATATAACAATAATAAGAAATATAATTAAAATATAATAATACATGTGCTTGGCTGAATCTAAAATTCATAAACATTTAAATACAATAGACATCTCTGTAAGAAACTTTGTTTTTCATATATAGACACACACAAATATACAATACACAATACATATAGATAGATTTTTTAAAACTATTGCTTTATAATGCTTTTGTTAAAATAAATCTGTGTGCAAAAGCTTTGTCTAAGAACTAGACGGTTTCAAAATATAATTTCTACAATTATTTTTTCCCACCTGTTGGCTCATAAAATCTACTGATAGGGATAATTTTGGAGTTAAAATAATAATAATAATTGTGTCTGGAGTGTAAAATTTTGGCAGGAGACTAAAGTTAAATGGCAGTAAAAGTGATTGTACATCCTGAATGGTGCTTTAAAAATAACTTAAATACAGATATAATTTAAAACACTGATGGAAGACACATGTAGAAATAAGACTGAGGTCCTTCATCCTCATTCACACGCGAAGTCTGCTGATTCAGCTCTGAAGGATTTTTTTTTAATTATGAGGAGACAAAAGCGATGAAAACAGGTTACTGAAAACCAAGTTCATGAAAACAAAAATCATCCATCTATCCATCCTTCCAATATCTATCTATGTGCATTACATTCTGTGCATTACATTCTGTGCATTACATTCTGCATATGTTGAACAACTTAGTCACCCATCTAACCATATTTCTATCCAATAAATCTGTCCCTCCGGCTTACATAGTATAGGCGTGGCCTGTCTCAGCCTTCCCCTTTGGTGTGATGTTTTTCACTGGAATCGTCACAGCAACACCATTCAGATATTCAGCATTATCATCACCACATTTTGGGCTAACAAACAAACAAGCAAAACAGATAGATGTTCATTTTTAAGCACATACAAGTTCTGTGTCCAGGTGGATGCTTCTGCTGTGGGAATTAGGCCTGTCCTTGCTCAGGGAATAGAGGGAGAAGAGGCAACAGAATTGTACCACAGTAGGAACCTCCTACCAAGACAGAATCAATATTCCACCACTGCAAATGAGTGCCTAGCTATAAAGTGGGCTCTTGAGAGCTTGTGGTACTACTTGCTTGGCTGAGAGTTCAACTTGGGGACATTATTATCCATCATGCCTGGATTCGAACTATAATGCCAAGCTATGGTACATGTGTACCTGTCTTGATTACCCAATTTGGCCAATCTGGAAGATGGGAAGAGTGATGTGATGAAGGAGTCTGTCACTCAATCACTATAAGCACATGCACACACACAAGCCATTTAGAGCACACATAAGTTACCTATGGATATAGCAGCCATCAGGTAGGCCAAGTTAGCCACTGTTAGCTAGCAGCTGCAGCGCCTAAATCCTTGGGTATATGAAATGTCTGCATCTTGGCATCTGCATAAATGTACTGAATATTTCTTCTTTGGTAAAGTTTGGCATCTATGCAATTTATCCAGCGCACAATCAGTGTGGTGTTTGTGCTACTTAATGAGACAAATATACATATCTAGTTAATTCATATTGTCATTACATTTAAACGTCTGTAACTCATGGACATTGTTTTGTAAATAAATTGCACTGTTTTCCATCTATCCATTTTCTGTTCTGCTTAAAATGGCACACACATTCATATACCCATTCACACACTACGGACAATTGGGAAAAGTCAATCAGCATACAATGCATGTCTTCGGACTGGGGGAGAAAACCGGAGAATATGCAAGCGCTGCACACACAAGGTGGAGGGAAGATTTTAACTCCCAAATACAGAGATATGAGGTAAACGTGCTAACCACTAAACCATGATACCTATAGCCCATAACTCATGCACATTTACGCCATATTCGGGCGCATCATTATCTTTTCACGGTTTTCCTAACAACATTTTGAAAAGACAGTTAATAAATTAATCAAAACCTGACCAATCACAATCCAGAATTCAACAGTGCATCAGGTGTAATTTGGATTAAACAATGGCCTAGCAGGCGAGTGTTCCATAGTGACATCTTGTTGCTCCACTTTAGGATAAGTGACAGCAGTAATTGATGAAAATATTTTAAAAACACTGACTTTTAGGGGGAAAAAGTGAATTTCTGAAACATTTGCATTACAATGCATTAAAAAATTGCCTACGAGTGAAAAGACCAATGTATTTCAGTTTTCTGACTTTTAGAAAACACAACCACAAGACAGCAGTTTTTCAATTTGTTGAAAATTGTGTGCGAGTGGTGGCAGATTTACCTGCGGATTTGTTTCCTGTATACATAACACAGACCAAGAATCACCAGAATGAGAAAGACCAGGACCAGCCACCACAGATCTACAAACATAAGGGAATATTTTTTTAAATGCTGATACACACACAATATCCTAATTTAGTATATTTTATCTTAAAAGAAGTATCACACAGGGTACTCACGTTCACGGCTATTACCAACATCATAGCCTGACATGGTCGCATTAGTAGCTATGAAAAAATATTATACACATTAACAGCTAGTACATGAGTAAAAAATATTAAATACTAATACACACACCATGGCCACAGCCAGCATACACCACAGAAAAAATATATTATGACCTGCTTCTTTATGTCTTCAGGCCTGATATATCTATACCTGTTGTGCTCTTGATCCTTAACTCATTGGGTCCTGTCTCTGGACTCTAGCTGAACTTTACTAAAAGTGAATCATTCCCTCTAAATGCTGCATCTTGCAGACACCAATTTCATACAGCCGGGGCGGCTGTGGCTCAGGTGGTTGAGCGGGTTGTCCACTAATCGTAGGGTTGGAGGTTCGATTCATGGCCCGTGTGACTCCACATACCAAAGTGTCCTTGTGTAAGACACTGAACCCTAAGTTGATCCCGATGGTAAGTTAGCGCCCTGCGTGGCAGCTCTGCTACCATTGGTATGTGAGTGTGTGTGAATGGGTGAATGAGACACAGTGTAAAGCGCTCTGGATAAAAGCGCTATACAAGTGCGCCATTTACCATTCATACAATACCATTTAGAATAGTTCTGGACAGTTTCACAAACCTGAGGGTCCAATTCACAGACAAATTCAAGAATCTTTTCAAATATAACGTCATTCCTCTCGAGTGCAGCAGGACTTTGAGAGATGGTCATTACTCCTTTTATCCCCTTATCCCTAGCTGGTCAGATTAATTTGGCTAAAAAGAATGTTCTACCCAAGTTCTCTTTCCTATTTCAATGCATCCCTATCTTTATTCCAATATATTTTTTTTTAAACTTGACCGGATTACATCAGAGAATCTAAGAATCCCTAAAGAATAGCTGCAGAGACCAAAGATCTTTTATTACTGGGCGGCCAATTTGCAAGTACTTCAGTATTGGCTGTGTGCTGATGGCTTGCATGATGCCCCAGCTTGGTTGATGTTGGAAGCATCTTTCTGTGTTCCACCTTCACTGGGTGCTTTTGGTTGACACCCCTAGTGGCTCAGGTTGCTCAGAATTATGCAAAAACATTTCATTCAAAACAATTCTCAAAATCTGTAACCAATTAATAAGTACTTTAGATTACAATCTATTCATTGCAGGCTCCTCTAGCCAAAAATCATGCTTTCCATCCCTTTCTAGCAGATAGAGCTTTACGGGTAAATCTATCAAATATAAAGCACAACGGGTAAATCTATCAAATTATGGCAACCCATCTTTGACCATATAGACATTTCAGTTCCATAGTGTACCTCAGTCAAGCTGGCTGTTACTTAAAACATTGTATTTACTTACTTATATTACTTCTTCTGTTAACTTGGTACTACAGATCAGCATTAACAATACCAACTGAGACAACAGTAATTATTCCGCTACTTACCACGCAGACTGATTTATTCATTGTTTTCCCCTCTGTTAGTTTTCGGGAGGTATACTGTACACTACCAGTCAAATGTTTAGACACTCGTTCTTTGTTTTTTTCCATCCAGATTTTATAATAATAATGATAATGATGAAGTCATCAAAACTCTGGAACTATTATGTTGTGATAAAAAAGAATTCCAAAATAAATAAAAATAATTTAATATTATAGCATCTTCAAAGTAGACGCCCTTTTTGCCTAGAATTTCCAGAAATGTATTCTTGATGTTTTCTCACCCGATTTCTTGAGGAATTTCCCCCGAGATGCTTTTTAAACAGTATTCAAGGTGTTCACAACGACGCTGGACTCTTATCGGCTGCTTTTCTGAATTTTTCGTTCCAAGTCAATTTAAAAAATTACTTTTTTGTAAATAAAATGTCTTCTAATGAAATAAACAAAAATGTCTACAACACCAATTTCAAACATTTAGTCATACGCCTTCAGATCAAAATATTTATAAGAAACATTTCAGTTGTGTTTCCAAACTTTTAACTGGTAATGTATATAAATTTACTTCGTTTGTGTGTGTATGGCATATTTATATATGCACACACGTTCATATATATATATAAATATATATATATATATATATATATACACACACATACACACACCCTGTTTGCAACTACTGTCTTTAGCACATGCACAAGGTTTACATGCCATTAATTTTGCATTTGTTTAAAACACGTCGAAACAATCTGAGAAGCAACTGTCTACACTGTCAAAACATTAACAAGAAGAGTTGAAAAGGGATTTAATTGAATGTATACTGTACATCATTCAAATGCATGAAATTCATATCTAAATCCCTTTATCAGCTTCCAAGCCCCCTGCTCTTTTTACACAGTGGCATTATTAGGCAACTTAATAATAATAATAATAATAATAATAATAATAATAAATCACAGCTAGTACTCACATCCTGGTAGGCCATTAGGTGTGGTGCGGTTGGTAACTGTGAACAAAGAAAAACTAATTTCTTAATTTTACATGCTCCTAGTTACACATTAATAGCTGGTTAGTCTTTGTCTGATCAGGAATTACAATCCCCATAGATAAACTACAGATAATATGGAAGCATTGAGTTATTGTTTGCATTTGAGAGTTTGCAGATAATGCTAAGCTAGGCTATGCTAATGACATTAGGTGAGCTAGCTAATGAATGTATTAGTTATCCAGAAAGCAAATCTAATAACTACAATTATTTTAATTACACACACACACACACACACACAGAGCGAGGGGGGGGGTATACCTTGGAAGATACACCTATGCTGCAAAGAAAAAAGAACGTAAAATGATTCATAGTGATTACAACATTTAATGAGAAATATCAAGAATTAGAATTTATTTTAAATACATGTACCTTTTCACCTGACGCATGACACTCTATAAGAAACTGAATCTCTGTCTCACAGAAATCCAGAACCAATGACATTCCATGACCCAGTACAGTCCCAGTCTAAACATCAGCCACATAGAGGAGAACAAATACTTAATTTCACAGTTTATCACAGCACTCAGTGCACCACAGCACCTTCTTACAGCTTGAGTGTTTAAACTAATGTTAAATGCACACTGTCTAAATAAACTTCAAACTTGGACTCACCTGTGCGTACCAGGTGGGCTCACAACCGTTGCTCTGTGGGTAACCTGGTGGTGGGACGTATCTGAATGTACCATTGTCATAAACTTCATCACAGAATTTGGTGATGTTCTGCATCATGGCTGGAATCTGGAAATCAAGAAGCATCAAATAAAAGGATATGAAAACTGAAAAACTATCATTTTTCCATAAATGACTTCAAACTCAGGATACCATCATTAGCAAATGATTACATACAAGACAGTGCTTTAAGTGACTGCTGTTATTTACTCTGCATGAGTGTAGCTAAAACGTTAGGACTTCACACACACACACACATCCGCTACAAGCACTGACTCACGATCACTACCCTGAAGTGCTTATATTGTGACCAAACTGAATTGTCTTCTCCGGGAGATTAGGATGTTACCAGTAATTAATCTTCTCGCACTCCTAGCATCATTTATAAAAGGCTGCAAATGCTCAGAATAATAAAAGGGGCCAATCTTCTTGTTCCTTAAGCCGTTATCTTCATAGCCACAAAAGCTTCACACACATTTGCCAATGACATGAGAGACAGTGTAACTCAACCCTCAAAACACCGAACACGAGCGCTTAAAAATCTGATACTTGCATATGAGACAAATTATAACATGCTTATCAAAACACTCACAAACAAACAAACAAACAAAAAGTGTCCTGTGAATTTGACATGTGGCGATATCAGGTGGAACCAAACTGCAATGTGCTTCCTATGACTTTATGTCCTCACTCTGGGAGCATCGATATTTGCATACGAGACAATGTCTCAACATCCTCACTGAAGGGTGTTTTTAAATAACTAACCTGTGAACTTATTAACAGCAGTGTATCAGTGTGTGTATGTCAGTGTGTGTATCAGTGTGTTACAATCAAGGGCATAACCAACGTATGGACATTGGGGGAGGGGGGGTTAGATTTTCCGTAACATTCATGAATATATTAAAAAAGAATATAGACAAATAAATAGATAAATAAAATAAATTGCATAGATGAAGAAAAGACAGATCTGTTGGCAAGGAGAATTAAAGCGGAACATATGGAAAATATTTTCTCCTGTATATGGGGGGGGGGGA
>JAFFST010055518.1:47093-70576 GCA_022414735.1 Noturus placidus
GTTGATTCTTCACAAAAAATTACAGTTTTATATCTTTATATTTGAGGCCTGAAACGTGGCAAAAGGTCGACCAGTTCAAGGGGGCCGAATACTTTCGCAAGGCACTGTATGTGGCCCTGTTTTCAGTGTTTTAGCATTGATATTTAAATATTCAGCATACATTATTTAGTATTAATAGCAACAATCAGGGGTGAACTGGGACCAAAAAGTAACCCTGCACTTTCTGGTCCAGAGCAGACCACCATACCCGGCTAAGAACACGCCCCAATATAACACACCGGCTCATTGATGGTTAGACCGATTTTTAACATCACTTACTAGAATAAAAATATAAAACAATACAGAAATATAAATGCTATTTAAACATTTATTTAAAGTAATGTGGAACAGATCTAAAGTCATATTTGTAAAATTGGCAAACAGAAACAAAAGAACAGTGTGACAAAGAATATAAAACAATCAAGACAGCATGTGAGCTAGTCAGGGGGCATCATCTGGCTGCAGTGTAGGAGAGCTGCACCACTCAGCTGTACAGCTAAAAGTAAAAAATAAAACTTTCTTAACCATAAGATTATGCAGAATTTTAGGGGCCCCTGGTAGCTAGGGGACCAAGACAATTGCCAACCTTTGCCTTATGGTAAAGTCTGCCCCTGTTTACGGGTGTATACACGTTTTTAGATAATGTCCTGCGTTGCACATTTCCTCATGTTTGGGTTCTTTTCCCCTGTGAGAAAGTTCCAAAACTGTCCATGAGCCCTGGACTTCAGCTGAATGTCAGTCTGTAGTTTCAAAATCTCATCCTCAGACAGCTATTACCACCTGCTTTGGGCTGCATTCCCAAGCAACCCTACTCTGGGAAGCCCACGTCCCGGTGGGGCGGGGGCCGTTAGAGGCCTCACACCATCCACGGGCTAGGCCTTCATCAGAAGGACTCAGGACCCTGGCTCCCGACCCGCGCCAGGTGAAGCGAACTTCCGTACGCCACATTTCCCTGCGCTCACGAGGGGACGGGGGATTCGGCGCTGGGCTCTTCCCTCTTCGCTCGCCGCTACTGAGGGAATCCTAGTTAGTTTCATCCTCAGATCATCTTCCCTGCACTTGGCAATGAATCCCTTTGCACTGCCAACCATTGCTGGTGCACCGTCCGTGGTGACTGATATCAATTTGCGCACTGGGAGCTGGGTTTTGTCTTTAAAAGACTGAAAAAATGTTAACTCTGTGATTTCGGTCGCTAGTTTTTAGTGTTGGCACGTTTGATCGCACAAGCATGGTGAGAGAAAAGACGAGATCTCAGACTGGCTGTCCTGTACATCAACACTAGCATCTATATTTCTTTTTTTGAATGGCGATCTACCCGCACTTCCTTTAAGACAGTAGAGTACACAGTGCATAGTGGGACAGAACTTTAATATTTGCTCTCAAATGCATGTTTTTGAAACAGAAGCAATGTAGGAAGTAAATGTACCCCATGTCACGCGCAGATTGACTAATCCATAATGAGATTTGTTGACACGATTTTCATAATTGATTATTATTGATTTTATCGATTAGTTGTTGCAGCTCTACACACTTCCCACTTCTCATAGTCTGTTTAATGGGTCACAACAGAGACTGACTTTGTTTATAAATAATAAATTTTGTCTATTCCCCAACATGGAAATGCAGGAACACTGGAGTTTTCATCACACACAGATGTTCATCACACCCTAAATTTAAAACAAAAACATTTGAATTAATAACCAAAAACTGACTTTAATATTTTACAATCAAGCTGTATGGAAATAGCATGTAACTGTCTCTGCACCAAGGGAAACATTATTTATTGTTATTTCTGTTCTAAACTTTTGTGAAAACATATGAAAACTTTCACAAATTCTACATTTACATTTACACATTTACATTTATTCATTTAGCAGACGCTTTTATCCAAAGCGACTTACAAGTGCACCCTCACACACCAATGGTAGCAGAGCTTCCATGCAAGGTGCTAGCTTGCCATCGGGGGCAACTTAGGGTTCAGTGTCTTGCCCAAGGACACTTAGGCATGGGATCACCCGGGCCGGGATTTGAACCACCAACCCCACGATTAGTGGATTAGTGGACAACCCGCTCTACCGACTGAGCCACAGCCGCCCAAATTCTAATAGCAATATGACCAGATATTTACAATCACATCATTACTCTTACATAATCAAAAGTTTATCTAAAGAGGTCATTACTTACGGCAGCGTCTGTAGTTTGTAATGTTCATCATTCTTCAGAGCAGAGAGACTCTTCACTCCTGAGTCTCTTATTTTATTCCCAGACAGATACAGTTCTCTCAGGTGTGAGGGGTTTGATCTCAGAGCTGAAGTCAGAGCAGCACAGCCTTCATCTGAGACCCCACAATAACGCAACCTGCAGAGACACAATGACCCTGTTCACTCCCTCGGTGAAGTGTAATGATGTTTTTCATTAATTTTGTTCTTTGTAAATTCGAGACATGCAGCATTACTATTTATGTATTTATTTTGAGAGCAGCAGTTTCATCTGTGGTGTAGTTCCATTTACAACATTACTATTCACTGGGATTTTTGAGATACACATGAACATAAACTTTAGTGAGTTCTAGAGAATTCTGAACGTGTTCTGCTGTTTCTCTTTCACATCTTTCAGTATTTACATTCTGTGCTCTTGGTGTGATCTTAGGCAAAAGAGCAACAGCAATGAATTTACTATTTGTAGACAATTTATCTTATTGTGGACTGATTAACACACACTAGGTCTATAGACATTTTCTGGAGTTTCTTCCCAACCACACATCTCTACCAAATGTCTTTTCATAAAAGTTCACATAGCAGATCTTTCTTAAAAAAAAAAAAAAAAAAAACAATAACAAAGTTTCAATAACAAGTTTCAAATTCCAATTACGAAAAAGTTGGGTCACAACGGAAAATGCTAATAAAAACAAAGAGGAGTGATTTGTAAATGTACTTTGACAAGGTATTTGATGTTCGACCTCAAATCACCTGCATGGTATTTCTTTTTATATATACGTTTATTTTGAACTTGATGCAAGCAACACGTTCGAAAATATTTGGGACAGGGAAAATTTAGGACTAATAACGATGTGACAAGTTGAAATAAGAAGGTGATGTGAAACAGGTGAGGCAATCGTCTAATCATAGGGGGAAGCGGTAGCTCAGTGGTTAGGATGTTGGACCTCTGATCTGAAGGCCAAGCTGCCACTGCTGGGCCCTTGAGCAAGGCTGTTAACCTTCAATTGCTCAGTCGTAAAAAGAAAAAAATAATGACATAATTGTAAGTTGCTCTGGATAAGGACGTCTGCCAAATGCCATAAATGTAAATAATATTATATAAGGAGCCTCCAAAAACGGCCTAGTCTTTCAAGAGCAAGTCAAGGCTCGCCAATCTGCCAACAGATGAGTCAGCGAATAATCCAGGGCAACAAAGGCCCTGTATAATGCATAATGGATGAATGGGGAAAAATTCCACTTGTTGAGCTTAACCAACTGGTGTCTTCACTCAGCGCCCAAACACTTAATAAATGTTATTAAAAGAAAAGGTGATGATAGCAGTGGTAAACGGCATTCTGTCCCAACTTTTTATAAGTTTGTTGCAGTTATCAGATTTGATACGAGTTGGCTAAGTGTTCAGCCAAGAGAAGGCCAGTTGTCTCCCACCTCACAGATCATACGACTGTGCCATAGAGCAGCGGGCTATGGGAGAGTACATCCAGGAAGCTCTCAAACAGGGATACATCCGGCCTTCCACATCTCCAGTGTCGGCAGGATTCTTCTTTGTGGATAACAAAGGAGGGGGCCTCCGGCCGTGCATTGATTATCGAGTCCTCAACCAAATCACAGTGAAATACCGGTACCCTCTTCCCCTTGTCCCTCCTGCCTTAGAACAGTTACGGTCCACTACCATCTTCACCAAGTTGGACTTGCGCAGCGTCTACAACTTGATACGCATCAGGGAGGGAGATGAGTGGAAGACGGCTTTCAGCACCACATCGGAACATTATGAGTATTTAGTAATGCCGTATGGGCTTGCCAACGCCCCTTCAGTGTTCTAGAACCTGATTAATGATGCCCTAAGGGACATGCTGGGACGATATGTCATTGCATACATCAACGATATTCTGGTGTATTCGACCTCCCTGGAGGAACATGTCCAGCATGTCCGGTGAGTCCTGCAAAGCCTGCTGGAGTGGTCCACTCCGCAAACTGTCAAGGAGTTGCAACGCTTCCTGGGCTTTGCAAATTTTTACCGAAGATTCATCAGCGATTTTACTAAAGTAGCGCAACCCTTGACATCCCTCCTGAAGGTCAAGCCCCGGCAGCTTCAGTGGACCCCGGCCTCTCAGAAAGCTATGCAGAGACTTAAGCAGGCCATCACGTTTGTTGTGGAAAGAGGTGGGGGTAGGAGATCTGTTTTTCAGAGGTGGGGGTCGGAGCCATTCTGTCCCAGAGATTCGGCGAAAAACCCAAATTGCATCCTGTACCGTTTTTCTCCCGGAAGTTATCGCCAGCAGAGCGCAATTATGATGTGGTTAACCATGAGCTCCTGGCGGTTAAACTAGCCCTAGAGGAGTGGCAACACTGGCTGGAGGGGGCCACTCACCCATTTGTCATCTTTACGGACCACAAAAATTTTGAGTACCTACGAACTGCCAAACGCCTCACTCCACGCCACTCTTCTTTTCAAGGTTCCACTTCACTCTGTCTTACCGGCCAGGTTCAAAGAACACGAAAGCAGATGCCCTCTCTTGTATGTATGCCCCAGGGGGACAGGCGGCACAGGAAAACTACATTGTGCCCCCCTCATGCATAGTAGGCGCCGTAGAGTGGTCCCTGCAGCAGAAATTGGCCAATATCCCAAGTTCACGCATACCAGCCTGTCCTCCCAACCAACAGTTTATGCCAAAACGGTATCGCGTTGAGCTCATCACCTGGGCCCATACGACTGTGGCAACGGGCTACCCGGGAGCCCGCCGCACGTACCAACTCTTGACCGTGAATTATTGGTGGCCCAACATGCCTAGGGAGGGTCAACGCACCGTAACCTCGTGCTCATCCTGTGCTCAGTTTAAGGGACCCAGGGTGCTGCCGGCCGGGAAATTAATGCCCCTACCCATACCAGAACGCCCATGGTCTCATCTGGCCATAGATTTTATAACTGACTTGCCGAAGTCACAACGAAATGCAGTGATCTTAGTGGTGGTAGACCGATTTTCAAAGTCCCTGCGCCAGATTCCCCTACCGGCCATTCCATCCACCTTCACTACGGCAGAAGTCTTGTTTCAACATATCTTTCGCTACTTCGGCATTCCCGAGGAGATTGTGACTGATAGGGGTCCTCAGTTCACTTCCCGGATATGGGACAACTTCATGAGGGAGATGGGAGTCACCAACAATCTCACTTCAGGATATCACCCCCAGGCCAATGGACAGGCAGAACGGGCCAACCAAGAGGTCATTCGACTCCTCCGAACCCACTGCTCCGCCAACCCAGAACACTGGAGCCGATTCCTGCCATGGGTGGAATACGCCCAGAACTCCATACGGTACTCTGCCACCCAGATCACCCCGTTCCAGTGTGTCTTGGGTGACCAGCCACCGTTGTTCCCCTGGGACACGTCCCACACAGAATCGCCAGTGGTAGATGAGTGGTTTTGCAGGAGCAAACAAGTCTGGGAACGTGCCCATCAGCGGCTCCAACAGGCATCTCACACCACCAAACGGAACGCCGACCGATGCCGAACAGCTCACCCCGACTATCAACCCGGGGACAGGGTATGGCTCTCCACAAGGAGATGAAGTCACCATCCATGGGCACGAAACTAAGAGACAAGTATATTGGGCCCTTCTGAATCTTGAGACAGATTAATGAGGTCACTTATTGTCTGGACCTCCCAAGACACTGGCGTATTGCCCCGTTGTTCCACGTCTCCCTTCTCAAACCGGTGATCTCGGGGCCCCTGGCCACAGCTGTGCCGATGAATAATAATATTTTATTATTAGTGAATGCAGAAATTCAACTAATATCAAAGTAGACCTGCATAAATCTTGAGAAGTTTTTGTTCGTATCCACTGAACAGTAAAATGTTGCTAATTTAAGAACAGGAAACTGCTGCTCTCAAAAAACACTGATGCACATCTCAGGTTTACTAAAGACAAAATCCACATGCATTCCCAACAGGCGCATGCTGGCACACAGACATGCAGGCACACACACTTAGCCATTCAGTCTAATGAAAGTCAAGGTTACATTAGACTTGCAATTGTGCACACAATTTAAAGAAGCCATGAGATACTAACTCAATGTCATGGAAATGTAATGTGTGGGATGTAGGCTATTTAATAACACTTAGTTTATTTTGAGTTGTTCAATTATTAAAATAATGCACATTCTTGTAAAGAAAACATGCCCATGGTTTGAAAGATATGCTGATTAAAATCAACTTAAACTTATACGCTTACTTTCAAACTCCACATTTGGTTTTGTGCTGCAGCTTCTCACAAACGTACATCTGACTCAAAGATTCTGACAGATCATCAGTGTGCAGTGAAAAACAATCTTCCTCCTCAGGACATTGATGATGAACCTAAAACCTCTGCTTCAGTCTCACTATTAGAGAATGTGTCTAACTGAGGAGCAGGTCATGTGACTCTCAGAGAGATGATCTTACCCCAGTGTCTCCAGTTTACAGAGAGGATTCTCCAGTACAGCAGAGAGACACTTCACTCCTGAGTCTCCTAGTTTATTTTGAGACAGATACAGGTCTCTCAGGTGTGAGGGGTTTGATCTCAGAACTGAAGCCAGAGCAGCACAGCCTTCACCTGAGATATCACAATTATACAACCTGCAGAGACACAATGACACACTCTTCAACAAAGAGATACATAACCAAGATATAAAGTGTAAAGCATTTACTTTGAGGACAATTAATGTTCATGTCTTTTTTTTAAAGAATAATCAATTACCTATTTTTATTAGGAATGGCACTGAAATATTTCAGCTAAAAATAGTCAAGAACGGCACTTTTGGTTTATGTTGAAGAGGTAAAAAAGGGCTGAAGAATTTGACTAGGGAACCCCCCCCAATTAAACAGCCCTTGGTTGCTGTTTGTTTCCTTCGCTGTCCTGCACTGTGGTGTACTCTTTGGAATATTTGTGCACATTAACGGGTTATGGCCCTTCAGCAAGGAAGTGTAGAAAACACATTTCAGTCTTTCAGCTTCATTAAACACAGCTTAATTAAATACATCTACCATTCATGCCCATTGCACAGAGCTTTATTAACAAAAATGTAGCAGTTAAAAGAATCAAATGTATTTCAGAGTAGATGTTTATTAAATCACGTCATACAGCGGGGGAAATAAGTACTGGAAGCATCACATTTTTTCAGTATATATATTTCCAATGAGGCTGTTCACATGAAATTTTCAACAGACTTTCGTATTACTCAAAAAATCGACACATATAAAGAATTCACAACATTAAAGTCCATAAATGAAGTTACGTGTAATAAAGAGGATTGACACAGGAAAAAAATGATTAAACACACTAACTGAAATGTATTTAATACTTAGTGGAGAAGTCTTTGTTTGTAATGACAACTTCCTGTATGAAGAAATTAATGTGTCCCAGTATTCAGGTGTGATTTTGGTCCGTTCTTCTAAATATATTGTCTTTAAATCTTGTTCAGTTGGATGGATGCGAGTCAGGTGATTGGCTGAGCCATTCTAACACTATTTTTTTCCCTCTGAAACCAATTGAGAGTTTCCTTTGATGTATGCTTTGGATCGTTGACCTGCTGGAAGCTCCATCCACATTTCATCTTCACCATCCTGGTGGATGGCAGCAGATTCTTCTCAGGAATCTCCAGGAAAAGGCTCCATTTATCATTCCTTCAATTATATGAAGTCTGCCAGTATAATAGAATGAAAAACAGCCCCACACCATGATGCTTTCACCTCCAAACTTTACAGTTGGTGTAGTGTTTTTTAGGGTGATGTGCAGTGCCATTTTTTTCCCCAAATATGGTGTGTAGCATGACAGCCAAAATGTTACATTTTGCTCTCGTCTGACCAGACTACACCCTCCCAGTATTTCATAGGTGTCATATCCCAGTCCAGCCACGACTCAATTTCCCAAGAACTAACACACACCTCCCACACACACATGCGCTCACCTTTCCCGGAGTTCTAATCACACACACCTGTCACCAATCTCACACACACTCTCACCACAGCATATAGAGACTCTTTCATGAAAATGACTTTGCGAAGTATACATTCAGTAGACTTGTTCTCTGTCGTTTCCAAGCCATTATCTCTAATTCCGTGTGCTTAGTTTCCTTGAATTTTGATTACGTTCCCGACTACGAATTCTGCCTTGCCCTCTTTTGTTTTGTTCGCCCGATCGCCTGACCACTCCCTGTCTTGCGACCATAAACTTTGAACACCCCTTTATATCCTGCTGACCGCTTCTGCTTCTGTGCTCCCAAAGGTACGTCACAGAATACTTCGCCTTCCTGTGGAAGCAGTGGGTGATCCGCATTGGCAACAAGCCATCGACGGCTATGGCAGGCTGATAAGCGATCATGACCAACGACTATCCAACCTGACTGAGCAGGTAGTTGGGCTTAATCAAACCACGCCATTAGCTACAGCGGCGACTATGCGTTTACCTCCTGCACCGTGCCAGAAAAATACGATGGGGATCCGGCAAGCTGCCGGGGTTTTCTCCTACAATGCTCCCTGTTCTTTTATACCTACCCAGACATGACGGGGAGTCGGAAGATTATCCATTTTATAGAACTTTTGACCAGGAGAGCTCTGCTCTGGGCCACAGCGGAGTGGGAGCAAGGAGATAGCACCATAACCACATATAAACAGCTGAGAGAGCTATTCCGGACCGTCTTTGATCACTCTCTAGACAACAGGGAGACTGGGCAGGAATTATTAAGCCTGAAACAAGGATCACACTGTGTGGTGGATTATGCTCTCGAGTTTCGCACTTTAGCAGCGAGGAGCGGATGGAACCAACCTGCCCTCAAAACAATGTTTCGCCAGGGATTAAATCCGGACATAGTCATTGAACTGGCATGTGGAGATGACCAACTAACACTGAACTTGCTAATTAACCTGGCGATTCGCCTTGACCGTCTGCTACAAAGCCGCCGCCCCGTGCTCCGCGAGGTGGAGAATGCAGTGCAAGATCCTCCCCTGGTACCCATGCAGCTGGGTCAGACACAGGTCAGCATGGAGGAGAGAGAACGATGGCGCCACAAGCATCGCTGTTTTTACTGCGGCAAAGAAGGGCACTTTGTTCACCAGTGCCCTCTCAACAACTCCCTACCCCAGGTGAGAACACAGCCACTAAGCAGCCTCAGCCAGGGGTGAGTAGGGGTTCAGCAGCCCAGAGCTTGTTTCAATCAGAGTATTGTTTCAATCATATTAGAGTACTCACAGTCATCTTGCATTTTAGAGGTGCTGATTGACTCAGGAGCAGCGGGGAATTTCATTGACCAAACCACCGTACAGCAGCACAACATCCCCGTCCGTCCCGTAATCACACCACACCAAATTCAAGCTATTGATGGAGCCCCCATTGGGATGGGGTTCATTACACACTGCACTGAACCAGTCAACCTCTGCACCAGTGCTCTTTCCATCAGGATAGTATGATTTTCCTTGTCACTGTGTCTGCCCGACATCCCAATGGTCCTAGGTCTTCCCTGGCTCAAACATCATAACCCGATAATTTCTTGAACTCAAAGGAAGATAATACACTGGTCCAATTCATTGCATCAAACATTGTCTTCAGACCCCTTTGCTCATGTTAGCTACTAAGTCCATAGAGAGCCCTTACAATACCACCACCGTCCATATTCCCATTGAATACCAGGACCTCAGCAAAGCCTTTAGTAAGGAAAATGCTAGTTGTTTACCACCTCATCGGCCCTACAACTGCGCCATCAATCTGCTTCCAGGCACTACATCACCCCGAGGGAAAGTTTACCCACTAACGCAAACTGAGCAGAGAGCTATGGAAGAATATATCCAAGAAGCATTACGCCAGGGTTACATATGACCTCTACATCCCCAGCATCTGCCGGATATTTCTTTGTGGAGAAAAAAGGAGGTTTATGACCATGCATAGACTATCGGGGCTTATACCAATGTTGCGTAAAGTATCATTACCCCTTTCCGTTAGTACTTATAACTCTTGAACAGCTGTGCACGGCGACCATTTTCACCAAGTTGGATCTATGCAGTGCTTACAACTTAATCAGGATCAGAGTGGATGATGAGTGGAAGACAGGGTTTAGCCCACATCTGGGCACTACAAATACCTGGTCATGCCGTATGGGCTTTCTAACGCTCCCTCTGTCTTCCAGTGTCTCATCAATGACGTTTTAAGGGACATCCTGGGACGTCATGTAATTACGTACATTGATGACATGTTGATCTATTCCAATTCCAAGGAAGAACACATTCACCACATCCGTCAGGTTCTGCAACAATTACTCCAACACCAGTTGAATGTAAAAGCTGAAAAGTGTGAATTTCATAAGGACACTATGTCATTTCTGGGATACATCATTAGCCCTGAAGGGGTTACCATGGATCACAAAAAAGGTCAAAGCAGTGGTGAACTGGCCTAAAACAACAACTGTGAAGGAGTTACAGAGGTTTCTGGGTTTTGCAAATTTTTACAGACGTTTAATTCGGAATTTCAGTGCCATCGCCAATACTTTGATGTCCTTGTTAATCGGGAAGCCAAAACGCCTACCATGGAGCCAAGCTGCCCAAGCAGAACTTGATCAGCTTAAGAAGGTTTTACAACCGCCCCCATTATCAAGCACCCAGACCCATCAAGACCATTCGTAGTGGAGGTTGAAACCTCAGAGACAGGTGTAGGAGCGGTCCTCTCACAACGCTTCAGAGAAAGGCCAAAACTCCATCCTGTGGCTTTCTTTTCACATAAGCTCTCACCTGTCGAAAGAAACTATGATGTGGGCAATCGAGAACTCTTGGCCATTAAGTTAGCCCTGGAGAAATGGAGGCACTGGTTGGAAGGTTCTAGCCCTTGGCTCTCAGAAGCTCTGTGTAACAGCCGGGCCAAACTAAGAGCATCTGAAAGATAATGGCAAAAATCTAGCAACCCAAATGACCTAACCAATTACCAGACACTCCTCTCTTCTTTTTCCAACAGCATCTCCACTGCTAATGCCACATACTACCAAGAGAAGATTGGTAGTTCTCCCAACAACCGCACTCTTTTCAAAATCTTTTCCACTCTTCTCTGTCCCCCTCCTCCCCCTTCCCCTACCTCTCTCACTGCAAATGACTTTGCCACTTTCTTTTCCAACAAGGTCACATCAATCAGGAACCAGTTCTCAACCCCAGACCCCTCTCAGAGACTGATGTCTCTAAACTCCTCCTCTCTAGCCATCCCACAACCTGTCCTCTTGACCCTATCCCTTTTCACCTTCTTCAGTCCATCTCTCCCACACTGCTTTCAGTGACTGAAGCCTTATGACTAGCAAGAGCAACCTCCAGATCATCTGTCCTCATCCTGCATGACCTCTCTGCTGCTTTCGACACACTGAACCATCAGATCCTTCTGTCAACTCTCTCCAGCAATCTGCGATCGATTAGCGACCGACGTTTAGTAGTTCCTACTCAGCGTGGCACAAGGTCCCTTTCCAGAACCTTCACACTAACTGTTCCTCAATTGTGGAATGAACTTTCAACCTCAATCCGGACTGAAGATTCACTCACCATCTTCAAGAAACAGCTAAAGACCCACCTCTTCCGTCAACACCTAACCGACTCATAAAGAGAAAAAAAGGCACTTGCACCTCTACTCTACGCACTTTGCTTCTTCTAGTACTCAATTAATAGATCTTGTATAGTAGCATTACTTGTATTGTTCTCTGCTTGATATCACTTTGCTTGTATCTCTCATTTGTAAGTCGCTTTGGATAAAAGCGTCTGCTAAATGAATAAATGTAAATGTAATCAGTGCCCTAGAGTGGGAACTTGATCAAGAATTAGAGAACATTCCCCAGTCACCAGTTCCAGAAACATGTCAACCAGGAAGACTATTCTTGCCCGAATATTACCGATAAGAACTCGTTATCTGGGCCCACACGGTAGTCAGTACAGGTCATCCAGGGGCACAACGCATATACCATCTGCTACAGGGAAAGTACTGGTGGCCCAATATGGAAAGAGAAGTACACAGAGTGGTGGCATCTTGTTCATCATGCACACAAAATAAGGTACCACAGACACTTCCTGCTGGCAAGCTCAAGCCCTTACCCTTACCAGAACTCCCATGGTAACATAAATCTGTGGATTTTGTAACCGATCTAAACAAGTCCCATGGAAACGCAACCATTTGTGTCACGGTGAACTGATTCTCAAAGTCAGTACACTTCATTCCATTACACGCCCTGCCCACAGCCTTTATGACAGCCGAGCTACTATTTCAACATTTTTTCAGGTATTTCGGCATTCCGGAGGAGGGGCCTTCAATTCACCTCCAGGGTGTGGTCCAGCTTTATGGAAAAAATGGATATACAGGAAATCTCACATCCAGTTATCATCCACAAGCTAATAGCCAAGCGGAATGAGTCAACCAAGAATTAGGCCGATTCCTCCAAACTTTCTGTGCTTCTAACCCCGAAGATTGGAGCAAAATTTCTGCCATGGGCTGAGTACACCCAAAATTCTCTCCAACACTCTGCCACAAATCTCACCCAATTCCAGTGGGAACTTGGATTCAAACCTCCACTATTTCCCTGGAATGCGACTCCCACAGAAACACCTGCAATAGACCAGTGGTTCCAACGTAGTGAGCAAGTCTGGGCCGACACACACCAGTGCCTGATACAGATCGCACACACATACAAGCGCAAACTTATCGCCCCATTTAGTGAGCCTGTTACCAGCCTGGCGATAGAGTATGGTTAGGCATTAAGGACTTAAGGCAACCACATAGCTGCAAGAAGCTCACCCCAAGATACACTGGCCCCTTCAAGATCCTCAAATAAATCAATGAGGTTACCTACCACCTGGAACTACGACGACACTGCCACATTACCCCTTCTTTCCATGTGTCACGTCTTAAGCCAGCTGTCACCGGACGGCTAGCTACAGAAGTGCCCTCCGAAACCCCTCCAACTCCACTGGAGATTGATGGACAAACAGCTTACCGAATCAAGAATTTCATCAACTCTAGATACAGGAGAGGCAAGCTTGAATATTTAGTTGAGTGGGGGGGTTACGGACCAGAAGAACAGTGCTGGATTCCTAAACAAGACATATTGGATGTTAAGGAGTTTCATGCAACTCATCCTGATGGCCCATTACCCCGGTGGAGACCCAGAAAGAACTCTGCTCCCGGAGTGAGCCCAGGGGGGTTACTGTCATATTCCAGTCCAGCCACGACTCAATTTCCCAAGAAGCAACACACACCTCCCAGACAAATGTGCTCACCTTCCCCGGTGTTCTAATCACACACCTGTCACCAATCTCACACATGCTCTCACCTCTTTCATGACAATGACTTTGTGAAGTATACACTCAGTAAACTTTTTTTCTGTCGTTTCCAAGCCGTTATCTCTAGTTCCGTTCACTTAGTTACCTTGACCTTTGATTACGTTCCCGACTACGAATTCCACCTTAAACTGTTTTGTTCGCCCGATCGCCAGACCACTGCCAGCCTTACGACCACAAACTTTGAACACCCCTTTATATCCTGCCGCCTGATTCTTCTTCTGTGCTCCCAACGGTACTTGACAATAGGCATGTCCAAATGAGTTGTAGCAAATTTTAAATGGGCCTTGACATACCTTTTCTTTAGTAATGGAGTCTTGCATGAGCAGTGGAGTCCATTGCCTATTGTTTTCTCTGTGAAGATGGCACCTGCTGCCTCCAAGTGTTTCTGGAGCTCTTTCCGAGTGGTCCCTGGCTCTTGGGCTACTCATCAGACTATTCTTCTGACTCCCTGGTCAGAAATCTTATGAGGAGCTCCTGTGTGTGGCCGGTTGATGACGGGGTGATGTTGCTTCCATGTGTGGATAATGGCCCCAATAGGTCTTGCTGAACAATTCAGAAGTTTTGAAATAAGTCTGTATTTGATTCCATCAATATCTTTCACAACAATAAGGTTGTGAAGGTATTGGGAGAGCTCTTTGCTTTTACCTATTATGAGATGTTTCTTGTGTGACACCTTGGTACCGAAAAGCCTTTTTAGAGACCATCAATTTATTAACCAAGCTGATATCAATCTGCACAGATAGGGGGTATAATTACTTATGGCTTTCATCTGGTTCGTTGCCTTATCTTGCTTTGGAGAACTGATTTTTCTTAGTGTCTTCAATAGTTACCCCCCGCCGTATCCTTCCACTTTATTACACATAACTTTATTTATGGACTTTAATGTTGTGAATTATTTATATTTCAAGATTTCTCAAGTTAATACTGATGTCTGGTGAAAATGTCATGTGAATAATCTCACTGGAAAGATATTTACTGAGTGTATACACATTCCAAAAGATTAAGGAAGATAATTTAAGGTAGTTATGACATTACTTTTATACTTCACCACTGATTAATAATTCTGCTCTATATGTTGAATCATGTTTTATATTTCCATAAAATTATTTCGTTACTTTTCCAAAGTGCAAATGGTGTGAACACAGTTTTCCTGTGATGGTCAACAACCATTCATGGTTTCAAGAGGGACATCAGAGGAGTGATTTGTGATAGGATTGTATTGAAAATGTGCTGTTACTTGGGGTGAGTTGCGGGTGGCTTAGATAGTCCAACAACAATTTTTATCGGCACAAAAACCCCTAATTTTTTCAAGGGTTTAACAGGGGTCTGTGACAAATCATCAGTGTGTAGTGAAAAGAAACAATCTTCCTCCTCAGGACATTGATGATGAACCTAAAACCTCTGCTTCAGTCTCACTATTAGAGAATGTGTCTTACTGAGCAGGTCATGTGACTCAGAGAGATGATCTTACCCCAGTATCTCCAGTTTACAGTGAGGATTCTCCAGTCCAGCAGAGAGACTTTTCACTCCTGAGTCTCCTAGTTTATTGTCAGACAGATCCAGTTCTCTCAGGTGTGAGGGTTTTGATCTCAGAACTGAAGCCAGAGCAGCACAGCCTTCATCTGAGACACCACAACCACACAACCTGCAGAGACACAATGACACACTCTTCATCAACACACTTTCATCCTGAATATTTACTTTAAAGATGGTGTGTAAAAATATTTTACTAGTGAACCAGTATCAGGATGTATTTATTGACAAAAACTTCAAAGCAGTTCCGTAAGTTGCTCTGGATAAGGTCGTCTTCCAAATGCTGTTAATGTAAATGTAAGTGTAACCATATTAACACAAGTCCTCAGAGTAAATGTGAAAATGTCAGTTCAGTGGTAAGAACAGATATGCAGCGAAGTAGGTAAATTCAGTTGAGCATGCACAGTAAGTTGTACAGTGCAGTTATATAAAAATAATTAGAAGCTTTGCAGGAAACTAAGTGCAAAAAGTAGGAGGGGTGGTTCTTAGAAAAGGCAGTTCTTAGAACCTTAAATCTCAATTGGTCAACTGATTTAGGAGTGGAAGGTGCTCTGGGATTTTGCAGTGGCAGTTAGACACACCCACCTCATTAATGGTGGCGTGTCCTCTCACATGGCAGAACAAACATAGCTGAGTACTCAGCAGGAGGAAAACTGTACTGTAGCTGCATTAAAAAGCCGACCATATTAGTATCTGCTGAATTGTGTGTAGTTGCATTCACACATGTTTCTTTATCATACAACAGTCTTCATTCCATCCAGTTGAGTAACAGTTTAAAAAGATAATGCTAGCTAGGCTGATGTTGGCTTCTTGTCCTGATTTTCCGTTCCCACCACAAAAAGTCCAGGTCTGATGAGCTCACACCTGTAGATGATGCCGTGAAGTGCACAAATATCACATACAATTTCCTACGCTGTTTCCTCATTATTGTAATAATATATTACAGATGAACCAATATCAAATGCCAAGCTCACAGGGCTGTTGTTTTAAAAAAATTCTAAAGTAACTTTCTTCATACTGAGTATTTTGAAAGTATGTTATCTTAAGTCTTATGCAAAATTGTCAGATTTTGGTTACCCCACTGCTTAAAAAAACATCACTTAACCCTGCTGTGCTTGACAACTACAGACCTGTTTCCCTCCTCCCTTTTCTTTCCAAAATTCTTGAAAGAGCCGCTTTTAATCAACTCTCCAAGTTTCTCATACAGAACAGCCTCCTGGACACCAAGCAGTCTGGCTTCAAGAGCAATTACTCTACAGAGACGGCTCTGCTTTCTGTCACTGAAGCCTTATGACTAGCAAGAGCAACCTCTAGATCATCTGTCCTCATCCTACTCAACCTTTCTGCTGCTTTAGATGCTGTAAACCATCAGATCCTCTTGTCAACTCTCTCCAGCCTGGGCATAACCGGAATGGCTCTGCACTGGTGGAATCCTATCTCTTTGACAGATGCTTCAAGATATCGTGGAGGGAAGGAATTTCAGAAATTAACCAACTCACAACTGGCATTCCACAGGGGTCAGTTCTGGGTCCAGTCCTCTTTTCTATCTACACTACATCTCTAGGGCAGATGATTGAGTCTCATGGCTTCTCATATCATTGCTATGCTGATGACACCCAGCTCTATTTGTCCTTCCAGCCTGATGATCCATCCATCTCTGCACGCATGTCTGCTTGTCTGTCGGACATCTCAGCCTGGATGAGGGTACACCACCTTAAGCTCAACCTGGCAAAATCTAAGCTTCTCATCATCCCAGCCTGTCCCACAATCACTGTACAGCTCGGCTCAACCACGCTCAAGCCAACCAGGATGGCCAGGAACCTTGGGGTGATTCTTGATGACAGCTTGATCTTTACAGACCACATCTCAACAACTGCACGGTCCTGTAGATTCATCCTAAACAACATCAAGAAAATCAGACCATAGCTCACCGAACAGGCTACACAGATACTAGTCCAGACTCTTGTTATCTCAAAAATGGACTACTGCAACTCACTACTCTCGGGCCTCCCGACTAGCTCCATCAAACCACTTCAAAGGAATCAGAATGCAGAAACACGCCTTGTCTTCAACCAGCCCAAGCGAACCCATGTCAAATCCCTCTTCATCTCCCTCCACTGGCTTCATGTAGCCGCCTGCATCAAATGATGCTCACCTACAAGGCCTGGTCTGGAACAGCACCCACCTACCTCAACTTCTCCTGAAGGTTTATGTTCCCTCACGCTATCTAAAATCAATCAATGACCAACGCTTAGTAGTACCTTCTCAGGGTGGGACTTACACCTCTACTCTGTGCACTTTTCTTCTTCTGGAATTCAATTAACGGTTCTTGGATATCTGCTTGATATATCGCTTTTGCTTGTATTTTCTCATTTGTAAGTCACTTTGCATAAAAGCATCTGCTAAATGAATAAATGTAAATGTATATCTTTCCCAAAGAGACAATCTTCCTCCTCAGGACATTGATGATGAACCTAAAACCTCTGCTTCAGTCTCACTATTAGATAATGTATCTTACTGAGGAGCAGGTCATGTGACTCTCAGAGAGATGATCTTACCTCAGTATCTCCAGTTTACAGTGAGGATTCTCCAGTCCAGCAGAGAGACACTTCACTCCTGAGTCTCCTAGTTTATTCTGAGACAGATTCAGTTCTATCAGGTTTGAGGGGTTTGATCTAAGAGCTGACGTCAGAGAAGCACAGCCTTCATCTGAGATGCGACAAAACACCAACCTTTAAAGACACAATGACACACTCTTCATCAACACATTTTCATTGTGGTTTAATACTTACTTTGCATTAATTTATTACACAAGTTATCCAGAGGGAGAAATTTTTATTGCCTAATCGCTAATATATTTTTCCTGCATGTAGTATTGTTTTCCAACTGATATTTGCTGTGATGATTTGTATTATGACTTGTGTAGGAGTTATTGTGACTTTCAGAGAGATGATCTTACCGTAGTGCCTCCAGTTTACAGTGAGGATTTTTCAATCCAGCAGAGAGCCCCTTCACTCCCAAGTCACCTAGTTTACTCTCAGACAGATCCAGTTCTCTCAGTCTGGAGGATTCAGAACTGAGTACAGAGGCCAAATCTTCACAGTGTCTCTCATTAAGTGTTACATGCCGAATACTGAAAGAATTAAAAAAATACATAATGAACTAACAGTAGTGCAAATTATTTAGTCCTAAAAGCTTTCCCTGTACATTCTCTTTTTCTTAAATGCCAAAAATACAAACATCAGTTATGTAATTTGTTACCCACCCCAAATACAAAGCTTCAGATACCGAGGGTGCTTCCCACAGCGTTCAGCTAACTCGACGTCTCATTCCCTTCTCACGGAACAAGGTTACATGCGTAACCCAGATGTCCCCTTTTAAAGGGAACCTCGACGTTGCATTAGCTGAATGCTGTGGGAACGAGAATACCCACACCGTCATACTGAGGGTATGGGCCGGAATGCATATCCAGGCTGTAAAATCTAATGAATGTGTGTGGCGTAGAGCACCCCGCCACTACACACACATCCTGTTAATATACACATTTGGATAAAGCCTTCGAGCAGGAGACCACCTTAGTGGAATGAGCCATTATGCCCAGAGGTATAGCGAGACTGTGTGCATCATAAGCAAAAGATATTGCTTCCACTATTTAATTAGAGATGCACTGCTTTGACACAGCATCACCTGAGACCGCAGATCCCTGCAAATAAGGTGCTACTAGTGGCAGATGTAGACAGTCTTGGCAAACTCTCGATAGAACTTGTGGGAGCAGAGCAGAGGGAAAAGCATATAGATGTGACCTCGGCCACATGTGCACCATGGTGTCTAGCCCTAATGCTGCGGGAGGCATGAGGGCGACCCACAACGGGCAGTGTTGTCTCCTCAGAGGCGAACACATCCGCTTGTGCTTGGCCAAACCTTAGCCATATGGATGGCACCACTTCTGGATAGAGCCACCAATCCCTGGGACTCAGCCCCTGCCTCAACAGAATGTCTGCCCCCACATTCCAGTTACCCAGAATGTACATTGTACCCACTGACAAAAACTTTCCCTGAGCCCAGAGCAGACTTAATTGTGCCTGCCTGAACAGGGGGCATTGAGGTAATACTGAAATTCACTGTAATATTAGACATAATTCTGAGAAAATGTGATGGAAACTTGATGGCTTATGCATCTATTGGCATTGGCGTGCCTCCTTGTATCTTTTGTGTTTAGGTTAAAAATAAACCATCTCATATTGTAATATTTCATTTAGTCACAGTGCTTTCAGTTTCTCACTTTCTAACACTGTAAACAATAACAGTTCTATCCAGCTTTACTTACATTGCTTTTCTGGCTGCTGCAATCACAGGCATTACCTTCACAAGAGCCAAAGCGGTTATGTTCTCTGTACTGGTATATTTACTCAGGTCAAATTCCTCCATCTCCTGTGCTGAGGTCAGTAGGACAAACACCAGAGCTGACCACTGTGAAGAAGAGAACTTTCTTTGTTTTCCAGATTTCAGGTAGTGTTGGATTTGCTCCACCAGAGAATTGTCCCCCAGTTCATTCAGACAGTGGAACAGATTGATGGATTTCTCTTCAGGGGGATTCTTGCTGATCATCAACTTAATGTACTGAACTGCGTCCTCTTTGCTCTGGGAGCTACCTTCTGTCTGTGTTACTAAGGTGTGTAAGAGTTTCTGATTGGACTCCAGTGAGAGACCCAGAAGAAAACGAAGGAAAAGATCCAGATGTCCAGCCTTACTGTTTAAGGCCTGATCTACAGCACTCTTGTGGACATCTGATATTGTCTTAAAGTCCTGACTCTGATCAAGAACATTTCTCTTTTCCTTCATGAATGTCAGCTGCACATACAGAGCTGCGAGATGTTCCTGAATGCTCAGATGAACAAAGCAGTACACTTTACTCTGGTGAAGCCCAAACTCTCCTCTGAAGATCTGAGTACACACACCTGAGTACACTGCTGCTTCTCTCACATCAATGCCACACTCTCTCAGGTCTTCCTCATAGAAGATCAGGTTGCCCTTCATCAGCTGCTGAAAAGCCAGGTGTCCCAGTTTGAGAAGCATTTCTTCATCACTCTCCTGCTTCTTTGAGTACTTTTCTCTTATGATGTTTGTCTGAATGATGAGTAAGTGTGTGTACATTTGAGTCAGAGTCTTGGGGATCTCTCCACTCTCTGCTTCATCCAACATTCTCTCTAGAACAGTGGCTGAAATCCAGCAGAAGACTGGGATGTGGCACATGATGTAGAGGCTTCTTAATGACTTCAGGTGTGTGATGATGTTATTGGCCAGGCTCTGATCACTGATCCTCTTCCTGAAGTACTCCTCCTTCTGTGGGTCATTGAACCCTCGTACCTCTGTGACTCGATGGACACACTCAGAGGAGATCTGATCAGCTGCTGCTGGTCGGGAGGTGATCCAGATGAGAGCAGAGGGAAGCAGATTCCCTTTGATCAGGTTTATCAGCAGCACATGCACTGATGCTGATTCAGTTACATCACACACTCTCTCTGTGTTCTGGAAATCCAGAGGAAAACGATACTCGTCCAATCCATCAAAAATGAACAGAACCTTTTCCACACTAAACATTTCAGTTTCTTTTGTCTCCTTAAAACAGACATGAAGGAGATCCATTAGACTCAGTTTCTGGTCCTTCATCAAATTCAGCTCTCTGAAAGGAAGTGGAAACATGAGCTGGACGTCCTGATTTACTTTCCCTTCAGCCCAGTCCAGAATGAACTTCTGCACAGAGACTGTTTTTCCGATGCCAGCGACTCCCTTTGTCAGCACAGTTCTGATGGGTTCGTCTTGACCAGATAAGGGCTTAAAGATGTCATTGCATTTGATTGGTGTTTCCTCTGTTGTTGTTCTCCTGGATGCTGCCTCGATCTGTCTCACCTCATGTTCTTTATTGACGTCTCCACTGTCTCCCTCTGTGATGTAGAGCTCTGTGTAGATCTCATTCAGGAGTGTTCGGTTTTCCAGGTTCATCATCACTCCATTTAAACACTGAAACTTCTTCACCAGATTTAATCTGAACTTTTTCTGGAATTCATTTCCAGCAGCAGGTTCTGGGTCGTGTCTGTGACAGGGTGAAGTAGGAAGACATGGTGAGACATGGGGTCTAATTATTAGAGAATAGATCACATTATTTTCTGACTGTTACCACAGATAAACATTCTTTATGATGTTCTCACTGTGTATTTGCCTTATTCTACAGTATGTTTTCTATAATCTAATCACTCTGCAGGAAATAACAGCAGAGATGTTTATAATACCAGCGCGTCAGTGTCACAGTCATGTTGTTGGGTTTGATCTTACCCTGTAGCTGTGATGATGTTCTTTTCTCTTCTGTCTCCTGACTTCTGTAGAACACTGGGAATAAAAATGAAAGCTGCTAAAGAACACAACTCTCATCACTTTAACCCGTAAGAACCCACGGTGACAAATACTGGGATGATCTGGAAAGGTCACTTTAAAGCTTTATCCCTGAATTTTAACTCAGGAAATCCCCAAGCAACACCTACTGAACATCCAGGTTAGGTCATGTGACAATATGTGAGTTTTGTGTTACCATGATATCATTTCCAAAATGGTGGTCTTCCTGGTTCGCACATGTTGCAGTGTAAGCATTGTAAGCCACTTGGCATAAGAGGTGACATTGTGGTTGCGCTTTGTGAAACTCTCCCATCAAACCAAAACTATAAAGTATTTGCAGAAATTTTTGCGGACATCTTGCTTCTTCAGCAACAGAACTACTTTGTAGGAATTTGGCTGTTGTTGTTGTTAAACCTAATGTTCACAGCTATGTAGTTTTAAAATATGTTGTGGAGAATCAAATTAAATGCTAAAATTGTATTATTCCTGAAGATGATTTTTTCGTTGTACCTACCCAGCAAAGTAATCATTTTGATACATGTGCTGGAAAAGCAAGTAAACAGGAAAATCTGAGGAATAAACACCCAATGTAACATACATGTAATATCAAAAATTTACTATAAGCGCCCAATGTGACATACGTGTAACATTACAGATGTTAAGGAGGGGTTGTATTTCAAAACCAATCTCAGAAATGTGTTCTATGTGGTCCAATTGGCCATTTTAATATCCCCCATATTTTTCCTAGAAGAAGAAACGGGTCTGGGTTCTTACAGGTTAATACTGTAGTCAAAACTTTAATCCTGATTTTACTACAATAATTCAATCATTTGAGTGCATTAACTTTCAAAGAACACGGTGACAACAAGGGACACTATTATTATTATTATTGATTAAAGTAATGAGTTTAAGCTGTAATGCCAGTTCCATGAATAATGGTAAATAATAATGTCCTGTATTCAGAGGAAAAGGGTCTCCATTTTTATTACAATTTAGAGAAATGTAAGATAATGTTTTTACACTGCACTTTTTCAGCAACTGTAAGACATTTTGACCTGAATAAATTTTTACACTCTTTCCACTAAAGCATTTATCTGGACTGGATAAAAGAATGTGTAACATGGGCTTTCTCTCTGCAGTGACCATAACTATGAGAATTATGGGATGTTACCTGTGTACAGATGAGGGATTTCCATTCTTAAAGTTCCACGGAAGATCCATAGACACATCACTCTTCATGGAGACACAGCTGGGTTCTGGTGAGTCTGGTCTCTTTCTCTGGAGCTTACTGTACAACATTACAGACAGTCCTTTAGTGACTTATATACACTCTATACAGTTTTGGACTGACTTGTTAATGTAGTGAGGACGCAATTCCAAAAAAGTTCCAATTGTTATTCACAATAGAACATAGAAAACATATCAAATGTTTACACTGAGCAAATGTGCCATCTTTTAAAAATGAAGTAATTGTTCATTTGATGGCAGCAACATGTCTCAATAAAGTTGGGACGGGGAGGGTGGGCAACAAAAGGCTAGAAATGTAAGTGTTACTGAAAAGAAACAGCTGAAGGAACATTTTGCAACTAATGAGGTTAATTGGAAACAGGTCAGTAACATGACTGGGTATAAAAAGAGCATCTTAGAGAGTCTAAGAAAAATGGTACATTTCTTCAGTTTAAAAATGTGATATGTTTTCTATGTTCTATTGTGAATAACATACAGGTTTATGAGATTTGCAAATCACTGCATTCTGTTTTTATTTACATTTTACGAAGTGTCTTAGAGTATCTTAGAGCGGCAGAGTTTCTCAGAAGTAAAGATGGGATGGAATCTGGATTCGTACAAGTTGTTCCACAATTTGTAATAGGGCTGAAACTAACGTTTATTTTCATAATCGATTAGTTGCCCGATTCTTTTTTCGATTAATCAGATGGGGTGGGGCGAACTTTCAGTACACATGTTTTTGTTTATTTAA